>CM021775.1:5105781-5290613 GCA_011076525.1 Nettapus auritus
AACGTTTCTGTTCTCGTGTAGTGTAGTACTGGCATTTTCTATAGTGAAAAGGTTAGCGTTTTAGTATGCTACATTTCTATGTAAAGAATATTCCAATTTTCAACTAAAATGTGCTAAAACAACTCTGGCTTGTCTTTTAACATCCATTACTAACTATTTGAATTCTCCAAAGTGCAGGAGGATACTTTATGCTGCTAATGACTGACTGACCTTTATATTAACACCACTTCGAAGACAGTTTAGTGGCTTACCTCTTTAGTGAAATTAATAAATTCCGGGGTTCCATTAATAAGTATTTTGATCCATAGTTCTGCTTTAAAACATAATTATATGTTACTCATAATGTTCTTTATACTCCACTGTGTTCTGTCTCTTCATTCAAAAGCCGGCCTGCGATGTAGTCGTATTGCCATTCTTTCTTTCATTCCTAAAGCCACATCTTGAAATGAGTGGGGCCACATCGTGCAACAGAAAAGTATTTGGCACTGCGTTGTCTGGGAGTCCTGTCTCTCCACACATTGTTCTTACTGTAACTGCAAAACACATGTCCTATTACTTCCATGGTGGGAATATCAAGTAGGGTGTATAACGTCGACTACTGTACTGGGGGAGAGCATCATGGCAAAGGTGGCCTCTTGAATAAATGCTGGGACCTGATGACCAGCGATCGGCATTGCTGGTCCAGCTTTCCTAATGGTGGTGGAATTCTGACACCAAGTACACGACAGGCATTGGTTGCTTCCTGCTGTAAGACTCAACACTTTTCTTTCTAAAGCTGTGATATTTCTCTCGCCTGTTCTTTTTTTAGAAGACTGGTGTTTGAGAATATGCTGAATACATTTCCTCTTTTTTCCTGTTAGCAGCTAAGGCTCTTTCAGGCAAGCAAGAAGGTAGTTAGGCCTTTCAATGTTACCATCATTGTTATGTGAGAAGAACTGGGATAGAAAGTTTTAATTCATCTGCAACTACTTATCCAAAACACTTTGTCAAGTCTCTCCTGCAAAGAGACTGCAACAGTCATGAGTCAGCAGTGCGTCCAGGGTGACTCAGCAGTTTATCTGATTATGGCATCGTAGCACAACCGGTGTGCTCGGCAAGAAAAGGCAGCAGAAATGAAAGCACGTTGCTCCGTGCAGACAATGTCATCCACAGGTTGTTACACCCTCTGCCTTCACAACGCCGAGGGGAGGCGGTTATGTGGAGGTTTCCTGCTCCGATCTCACCGCTCTGCGTCTGTGATTACAGTCTGCCGTGTTGCATCTCTGGTGATGTTTCCTGCAGCACTGATTTCTGCCAAAAAGCTCAACCTGGTTCGCGCACACAGTTTCTCACACGGGGATATCACCTTGTATTTGTGGGCATCACCACCCGTTTGTCTGCGTGAGGCAGGGAGACTCGTGCACCCAAATGGACTTCATGCTTGTCAGTTTAATCACTTGTGTGGGGGGGGTCCAGCATGCCGAGCTTGAAGGGATTTGGCTATGAGATGTGCATATACTGTGGTGTAGTTGCAAGTTGAAAACTAATTTCACTACTGGTATGTGTATTTTAAGCATTGGTTCCAACAAAGGCGGAATTTCTCTTAGGTGTATCTTAGTATTTTCTATTTAGTGCTACTTCTTCCACAAGGCAAACCAACGACTGCGATCCATGGTGTCTGTCCTTCCTTTTGTACCTGCTGTGACTCTAATGCTTGGTATCTAACATCACAAACACTTACTTTGGGAAGTATAACACTATTACAAGAAAGGCCAACTGCATTAAATTGTTGTGGAACTGAGTTCTTGTTGAAGCCCATGCCTTTCCATTTTAAAGCTCACATGATGCCATCAAAGATCAATGAATGGTTAATGTGTTATATTTCGGTGGTGAGGAAAGAGCAGATTAAGAGCTGTTATAAAAAGCAATTGTACTTTTCAGTGGTTACAGTTTTGCATTTTGACTTGGTGTATTACTTCTGCAATTGCCATATTCCCATGACTCTGTCATAAACAAGTTGTGAAATTCGATAGTATATCCCGGCCAGGTAAATAAATGGGGACAAAATATTATAATGGCTTTCACATTTTGTATCCTATGTGTTTTATCTCAGATAAATAGGCTCAATAAATGTTACAGTTTATGCATTCATGCTACAAATATTGCATTTGATTCCTAATGGGTCATAAAGTGCCTTTTGCAGACCTTCAAGGAAATGTCAGTCTGTTCTATGGAAAACGTATTTCACTACTAAATTTGCTTTAAATCATTTTGCCCTAATGAACTTATCCCTGTCTGAAATTTCTGAATTGTGTGGATACTAAAATTATGTTTGGGGTTGATCTGACTTAGTTACAAAGATCTTAATTCCACTGAAGAGAAGTAGCACAAGCGGGTTTCTGTGCATCCTGTTGCATTTTAAGATGTTCAATATCATAATAACGTAGGAATAATATCAATACCTGTTATAAGCTACATGAATTTAACAATTTTAAGATATAAACCAAAAGTAACTTACATTATTGCATAGGAGTAAGTCTAAATTATGTTACAGAGGTCTATATATTATATTAAATGGATTCTTCATCGTTGTTTAACACAGTGATGCCTGAAGTTTAGCCTTAAGTGATGTGACTGATAATATAAACTAAAATGATGGTGCTAAAATAGAGGATAGAGGCAGCATCAGCTTTGATCGCTTGAATGGGAACTTCTGTTATGTTTTGTGTTAATATAGTAAATGAGAATATTTAGCTAATGTAGCTTTTCATCATTTTTTCGACTCAAGTCACAACCTGGTGTATTAATCCTTAAATCAACTTGGGAAGTTGAAAGTCTACCTTTGTAAAGTAATATTCCGTAACTGATAGCTTTGAAATAAGTCTGTTTTATCTAAGACCTGGGTTTGGTAGATCTGAAAAGAGAGGAGCTGTTAAGTCTAGGTAGAGTATGGCACATGTTGATATAGCCAAAGGTAGAGTAACATCTAGATGACAGTGTCAGTTTTGCATTTATTTTAGTCTTTGGGATGATGCAGTCCCAGATGATTCCGTTTATGTATAATGGGAAGTTCTGGTACGTTGCTGAGACAAGGCTCGTACATCATTTCTCTTAGTTGTTCCATGCAGTTTAGTACAAGAATAACTAGTTAATGTTTGCAAGATGTCGGTAATCTTAGAATCTAAGTTAATTAAGAATCATCATATTTATATGTTACATGTTACTGAGGATTGCATGTGCATTATAGCTGTGGTCTTTGAATTGTTTCTGATCGTAATTTATCTTTGGGTTAAAGAAAATGGATGGCTGAAATGTTGGTTTAGTGAAGCTGGAGCTGAAGTCTTCAGCTGGGTTCCATCCAGAACGCCAGGAAACACCAAGGGAGTTTTCTTCAACTTGTATTAGGAAGTAGAAAGCTATTTAATATTCAGGATTTGTCGATGCCGAAGAAGAGCTTAAAACATATAGTAATACTTGGCTTAACGTTTGTGAGGAAAAGTGCAATGACAACCAGACAGCGTGTCCAGGGCTGCTGCTTAGGGCTGGTGTTAGCCGCTGGGACCCATCCACTTCCAGCAATGTTTCTGAAAGACTTCCTGTCAAATGAAATGGGAAGGAGACAGATCCTTCATCTGAAATATATCAGTATATTTTTCAAGCAGTACATTTCAGTAAGTGACAGGAGAATTACACAGAAAAAAAAAGCATGGGAATATACTTGGGCACAGAAATGCAGTCACTTTCAAATTAAAATTCTTTTATCCGAAAACTGAAGTCGAAGCGAGTTAATTATCCTGTTAAGTCAGCTCAGGTATCCAACAGACTCTCAGAAAAATCTGTTGATCATCAAAATTAAAACAGTAAAGAGATACAGAAGCGAGCACTGACAACTGAACCTACCTTGATCCTTTCCCCGTTTTCCCCCAGGAGCTCTCAAAAGAAGGCTGACAAGGTAGCTGCCATCACTTTTGCTACTTAGGCAGAACGGCGATTTACCTGTGTGGCTGTTGCTAGATGTGATCTGTCCCACCACGCAAGAGCAATTTGCTTAAAACCTGTCAGAAGTTCTCCACCTTAATAAGAGAGTGATCCCTGTAACCTGCAGTAAGAGTAATTAAAGATTTAAGTGTTACAAACTTTTGTGTGTCTTACACACACGTTCTAGAAATAATTTATGTACACAAAACTGCCTCAGACCGACTCCCTCGAGGTCGGTGATGTATTTCCCATTCCCAAAGTGAGGTTAAGACTTCATAAGAGGGAGTGATAAAAATCAGAATTAAAATGTGAATTGTAGGGAGACTTGTGCCCTCCCAGAGATAATGTAGTAATTGTTGCCCTGTAAAAGGCAGGATAAAATGGAAAAATGTCCAACTGCTTGTGCTATCAGTGTTTGAAAGCTGATCCTCAGAGCCTGTTTTTCTAAAAAGTGGAAGTAATCTTTTTTTTTTTCCCTTATTTAAAATTACTTTAAAGATTTTTTTTTTTTCAGTTGTGAAGAATTAAGAGAGGCTCTGCTGCTTTTTCTTCAGCAAATGAACAAGTGTCTCGCCATAGTCTGCACACCTCTGCACGTGATGCTCCACCAGACATCATGTGTGTGTGTCCACATGGACACTGCTGGGGAAGAAGAGGTACACAAAGCTGTTTTAGAAAAGGCATGAGCCGTCTGCCTGGAGTCACAGGCCTTTCATCACAGCGGTGATCCATCGAGTATGCTTTTCTGTTCTTAACGAGTCCTGAAAGTCAGGAAGCTGGTGACTCAAAATCTTCTGTATGGAATGCCCTGACTAAAGGATTTTGTGAGGTGCATAATGTCTGTACTTCCTACCTGCCAGGTTGACTTTTGCAGCTCAAAGTCTGGCACGCAGACACATCAGCAGCTAACCATCTCCCAGGGGCTGAGACCAAGGGGTTTTCAAACTCTGCCCCACCTTTTTGTAGCTGAGATGCATAACGAACAGGGAGGCCAGGGAACACGGAGTTTAGAAAGCAAGTTTTGCCTGTTCAGGTTAGTTAATTTGGTCATGTTTTCTTCGTCTCTTTTAACACAGAACATATAAGCTGTTGTCTTGAATTTTCTGACCTAATAGACAAGCAATTTGTTGTTTTTTTTCAGTCGTTAATAGGGGGCTTTATGTGAGGTATCAATCACTGCTTTAGCGCTGTAAAGATTTGTCACAAGTCCTTAGAAAGATTTAGGAACTGTAATTTCTAAGTTGTTAATTGCTTTTTTTCCAAGAACTGTATGCCTCTGGGCCTGCCTTTCTTTTTTTAGTATAGACAGTTCTGAGAGTTTGGAAGTTTTTCCTCACATTAAATGTTGAAGAGTTCTATACAGAGTTGGTGGAAAGCGAATCGCTCACTTGTTGTTATAGCTAATAGTTTCAAACTGTGGGTATTGCATTTGAGAAAGACACGGACAGAGAAATTTCTGAAGTGTCATATCCCATTACAGTGTGAAATTCCATGAAAGTTAAAGCACATTGAAAAATTGCATTGTCTTCCCCAGCACTTAGTTTGAAGACAGACAGACCTCACAAAAATGTCAAAATTCAGTGAACTCCATATTAAGTGTAATGAGCTTTTGGCTTTGGTACTGCCAGAATTGCTGGCAGATGGAAATGCTGCTTAAAGCCTTCATAGGAGCTTTCTACTATTTTCTGGCTTGAATTTTTTCAAAAATGGTTAATACACATGGACAGTTTGTTGTTAAGTCAGTGCTGTCATTTAGCTTAAATAGACATTCACAGCATTTAGCTCTTTAATGTACTTCAGACAATCAATCATAAACCTTTTCAGGCTCCTGTTTGCTCGGCTGAACCTAAGTTCATTCAGTTTTCTTGTGGAAGATAAGGTCTGCCTTTCCCATTCATCTTGGTAATGATTTTCTTTGCTTTATTCAGTTTGTGTTCATTTTTCTTGAATGGGGGCTGCTGAGGCTATGCATAACTCAGGGACAGGAGTGATTCCATTATCTTGTGGAGTGGCAGAATAAAAATGTTTCACCTGCTGCCTGCTAACCTTGAACCCCACACTCACAGAACTGTTGAGACTGGAAGAGGCTTGGAGAAATCAGAGTCCGACCTCCCTGCTCGAAGCAGGGTCAGGATATCAGCCAGCTGATGATCAGTCAGCTCAATATCTCAGCGTAATACTTGGTAGTCACTGGAGAGAGGAAAGAAAGCTGGATATTGAGAAAAATCCAGAAAAAAATAATGAAAACAGAACGCATTGTAATGTCACTGCATATGGTGCATTTGATCCATAAAACTCTACGTGAAGTTTTGGTTCTGGGTGTTATAGGAAATGCAGTAGAACTCCAGAAGCTGCAGAGGAAAATCATGGAAACGGAATTCCCTGCCTTTTGCTGCAGGAGTCTGGACTGAAAACAGCATTTAATGAATTTTTAAAGGCTGCATTTCTTTTTTTTTATTATTATTATTGTTATTTTTTGGGGGGGGATTGAAGACTCATTGCAAAACTGACTTGCACATGATGGAAACCATTGGAATTATTTCCTCCCAAAGAGAATAAAAGCAATGCGCAAGTAGAGCCCGTGAGTTTACTGGCATTAATTATATGGTTGTGATTTTTTGTCTGTGACAGAAGAATAAAGTCATGCTTTTATCAGTGGCATTTATATTAGCATTCTTTTCCACGGAAGATCCGTGGGTGACAAAATATTGATGTTCCTTAAGCTATTACTGTTTTATTGTGGCATTGATGTTATTAATATACTGTTGTTATGCTAATGTATTGCTAGGGTTTGTGTCTCTGAGGTTTGTCCACAAAATATACACTGAATGTAGAGAGTGTGTGAAGTACGGAATTGTTAAATTCCCTGAGCTTCTGTATGACATATGTGAGAAGTTACTGTTAACATATATTGATGTGTGTGTATATATATATATATATATATATACAGATCCAAAAAACTCCGGAAAGAATTGTGCAGTTCTTACTCAACCAGTGAACCCTTTTTGTGAAATGGAGAGCAGAATCCATTTGGGATTTCTGAGTAGCGGAACTTCCAGTTCACCATTTCTTACTGCTTTGCAGTGATTATATTTATTTGAATATATGTTCAGCATCAAAAGCCTATCACTTTTACTACAGGTCACCGCACTCCTGGGTTATTTTGCTGAAGGTAGCTGCCCTTCTGTGATGTCCACACAGCAGATTACAAGTTAGCCCTATAAATTGGGCTTTATCTAGCTACATTATTGTTAATATCAATGATAAAAAATGAATATTAATTTTTCCTTCACTTCTTGAAGCAGTCAGTTCAGAATGGGAATCCTGCATTCCCTTGCTGCCTGCCACAGTGTTTCCATAGCATCTTCCTACCTGCCGTTTGAGAAGCTTTGGATCAGTCCCCTTAGGATACTCCTACACTGGGAAAGAGAAACCCATGAAGTCGCTTGAGGAAGGGACAGAGCTGATTAAACGACTGTAAACAACCTGATCAGAGAGGCTGAAAAATATTTTCCATACTCTCATCAAATGTAAAGCCATTTGCATGAAAGGTAGCAAGCATAGAGGAAATACGACTTGACTCATCTGCTCCATTTTTTTCAAAAGGCCCGCAGTCCAACATATGTGAGGTGAATTCTGGTCAGCAGGTACACTTATCTCGGGTCTTGGCGAAGGGATTTGTCATGAAGTTGCCTGAAATACAAAGCCACAGTGCTAGAATAATGCTGTAGTGGAAGATCAAACTCATTCTTTCTGGTACATTAGCCTAATTTTTGTAATGCCTTCCCATGTGCATATAAGATCCTTGATGCATGGAGCAGTGCTGGCATAAGTTATTAGCTCTGTGCCCCAATTTGTTTGTTCATCCTGGATAGTCAGAAAATATGTTTGTTTCAGACTAAAGCTTCTGCTTTCTAATTAGATGACACTGAGCTATTTTGCTTGCTTACTTTTGTTGTTTATTTTTTATATAATAACATCTGGCGGAAGAAGCTAAGTTTTTGGTCCTTTAAAATCATCTTTTCAAGAATAAGGGCTTGGAATCCATTGCAAATACTTAGCTGTCTACGTCAGCATGCAATTGTTGACATTGCTTTTCTGTGATAGCAAACCAGTTAGTAAAAGACTTGGAGCATAAGCTTTGTGATAGATATTTCCAAAACTGTGGTGATCAGTATTTACTGTTAAGTCTGGCAATGTGTTATAAATTAATGATGACTCAATTTTTCCCTTTAAATTCATTCATCAGAATGTCCAAATTAGATTATACTGACTCCAGGCTTTTGCTTTAACAGACTGCAAACCCCTGCGGAAAAATGCTATGAAATTTAATAGGAACAAGAATAGTAAGATTCTACAAGAATTTAATAAAGTCCCACGGAAACTTTTAGAATTACCATAGAAATGAAGAGTAAGTGATACCTTAGGTAGACTTTTGAAATAGCTCATAAAACTGTATGGCGGTGATACAACTTTCTAGAAAATTATGAAGATTATTTTTGGGGGAAAAAATTCAAAGCATCAAAAGACTCAGATTTTTTAATTTCCAGAAGAATGTTTTCATGCAGGAACGCTGGAGCCGAACCTGTCGTTAAGATGTCAGATCTGTGAAGGCAGAGCCCAGGTGAATACGGCCTCTTCTGGGCTGCATCAGGCACTTCTCCATTCCAAGCATTGCCATCGAGTCGAGGAGGGTGCCGCACCTCCCGGCCAGCTCGGGACGTTGAACCAACTTGTGGCTTCAGCTGAGCCCTCAGAAAAAAATTTTGATTCTTATCAGTTCTGGTTTGAGGTATTTCCCTGTGTGCAGGAAGGTCCCAGCGTGCAGCCTCGTCTACAGAGCTGTCCTTTCCGGTCCCTTTACTGGGACAGCTAATGGAGAAATTCTTAAAGGAACGTCAAGGCTTCAACAGGAGAAGGAAGGAGCCGTAAGAAAGTTACCCAGAAAGGTTCAGCTCCAAAGAAAGACAGAAACACATTTGTGCCTTGCTTTGTGGGGCGGTTTGTAGTGCAGACCCCAGTAAAATGATGTTTAGTCATGATGAAAGAGCGTTCCTCCCCGCAGCTGAAAGCTAGCACAATAAAGAATAACTTTGCTCCGGTTGAGCATATATTGTACACTGTGAAATGCTAAGCACGGAAGATAAGGATAAGAAAACAAAACAAAAAACTTTCTATTTCCTAGTGGGTCTGAGATGAATCACATCGCTGGGTGGGGAGCAGTCTGTGACCTTCCACCCAAGCACAGTTTCTGATGAACTGAGAAGCTTTGTAAAGTTGTTTCCCTAACTGAATTGCAGAGCTTGGTCATCCAAAACACTTTCAAAACACAAAGAAACATTTTGAACTTGACTTCTAAAATATTGCTTTCGTTGTTTGGTGCGAGTGATTGCTAATTTAATATGTTTTTTGGTTTGAGGTGTTTCTTTGGCATTACAGAAGTCATAAATGCTCTGATTTCCTGAGTTTTGTATACAGACGTTGCTCATATGATTAGCTTGCAAGGGGGTTGTGCTGTGTTCTAGAATGGGAATCTTATTTCCCATTTTGTTACATGAAAGGTGTTTGAACAACTGTTCTTGAACTCCTTTTTTTATAACCCTCATCATCTCTTCCTGTCCCTTGGTCTGTTCTTTGGATTTTTCCCCTCTTTCTCTGAAGGGTTTGAATTCTAAGGAGGTGTTAGTACATTTTAATTTGCCTGTGTTTTAATATATATACTGGAATATTTCAACAGGGCTGTGGTTTTTTGGTTTTCAAATAACAGCTATTCCAGAGAGGATGTTTTGACCTATAAGCTCAACTTTTGTGATCGCTTCTGGAAACTTGTGGGCCATCTGCTAGGGATTTTTAAAGAAAAATAAATGTCCATAAAACTTCAGGAGGCATCGCTGATATGTGCAAATCCATTCCTTGCCTTTTCCATCATAAAGAACAAATGATTCAATATTTTCTATTTCCTGAAAGAGAAACCATACTACCACTGAAGATTTAACTTAAAGCAAATTCAGCAAAATTTCATGAGATTCATCCTGAAAACAGAAGGTGTTTGATAGAATCACTGTGTTGCCAACTGGAATGTTGCTGAGTTCCTTTAAGAAAGGTCAGCCTTTGGTACAGCTGGTTTTAAAGGGTAACTCTTTGCAGACTCTGGCAGCAAGAAAAGCTGCTCTCATCTGTTTTGTCTAAGGCTGTTATACTTTGGAGGACGTTACACCGTAACCACGGTGTGTGCAGTAACTGCCTTCCTCAGGATCCTCCCAGTGTGCGAAGCACATTGCTCACAAATAAGGGTTTTCACATGCTGAGAAGAAATTGGCAAATAGTTTAAATACATAATAGGAGCCGTAATAAGGTTTCCATTAATACCCCAGTAGAAAAATGTTGCAGTGGTCACATATTTTGCCGTTAAAGAATGGGCTAACAACAAGGAATGTATTTCTGCTGGATATGATGTCTGTGTATAACGGATTTAAAAACAAAAAGAGAGAGAGGGAGATGCCTGCTCAAACCCAAGGATTGACAATGGCATTTGCCACACTCTTGGTTTTGGCTTAATGTTTCCCACCTAAGTCAGTGGCAGAGTGCACACTGACCTCAGTGTAAGCAGAATGTGTCCAAACACAGAACTTCTTAAAAAAATACCAGGAAAATACATTGGCTCCCTCAAAATATACAGCCAGCCGAAAATTTCTTCTAATATTAGACTAATTTTTTGAAGAAAATTATTCCTCTTAAGAAGAATCCTATCTAATTGAGTTAATCAGTTATAAGAAGTGAAAATAAATTCACGCTATTGAAAACACTAGCAGGTTAGCATAACCAAACCCCTCAAGACAAGAGCAGTGACACAGACAAGTTCTTGCACATACTAAGAATAATATTATGGGCATTTCTAAAATCTTGGTAGAAATTAATATTTAATTATGCATGACCTGCTCTTTTATCTTGATTCTGCTGCAGTCCTGCTGCTCGGAACTAGAACAGCAACCTCAGTGGAGGAAGTAAAGTGGGCTCTTTCATACTTGGTCTCCAGCAAAGCCCAAAGCCTTCACATAAATGCCATCCACATTTATAAAACATGTAAAAATGAGTCTCCTTGTTAACTGATGTCTGGCACAGTTCTTGGAATGGATGCTGACGTTCTGGTCTGTATGTTCCATTATAAAAAGGGCATGGGGTTTGGCCACAGACTGCTAGCAGAGAAATCCTTTACTGTAGGAGGGCTCCCTGCTGGGGCTCCAGAGCTGGACCTCAGCCCGGGATCTCTCTCCTTCCTAATATCTGCTCTGTCTTCTGCACCAAGCAGGGCTCTAGCGAAGGAGAAGCTCTGTTTCTGTCTGATAGATTTCTTACTGTGTTTGCAGGTCCCCAGTACGGCTGCAAATCTACACAAAGGGGAAAAAGGGTTCAGAGCACTGTGTCTTGTATGACCTTATTTCTCTGTCCAGTAGTGAGTATTAAATATCTTACTGAGAATTTTAATGCCAAGGTTAACATAATTTCTTCTTGAACTAGTTCACTATGATGAAGTAGAATTGTTCAGGAGACGGATTGCTTTGAGAGCAGAAGATTATTAAGTGCAATTCACTCTGTTAAACTGAGCAATATGCATCGCTAAATTGAGCTTTTCTCAGTGCTGGGTGGTCATTCTTCTATTTGCGTGGTAAAGTGAAGGGATTGGAACCAAATTCCCTGCTTGGATACGATCATTATACCAATTCCCAACATCTGAGCTCCTAATTATGATTTACTAAGAACTTGGCACGAAGCCCAGATCCCTTCAGGAACCAGAATTCAGTGTCCCCTGTGGACTCGCAATGATTCCCGTGCCAGCCCGCGCAGCGGTGGTGGGTCCCCGGGTGTCAGCCCCCAGGGTTTTGGGACAGCAATGCTTCCTCGCATCGAGACCAGCCATCGTATTTGCTACTGTTTGCACTAGTGATAGAAATATTTGTCTAAGTATTTCAGTTTAGCAGCTTTCAGGATAGATGAGAGAGGCTGCTGAATCATATTGCATTATTGAGTAATAACATTGATGTCTGGTCAACTTGTTCTTCCCAATAAGCTGAAGCACTGTAGTATTATTTGGAGAGTTTTTCATACTGTAATTAACTGTAAACAGCAAGGTAGGATGGTTTTCAAAATATTCCTCAATAAGTTATCTCCAGCTCCCAGAACCAGAGTCATTGTCTCCATTTGTTATTAAATACTCATAATGCTGGTCACCTGATTTTCTGGGATTTATTTTGTGGACAACCACCATTAACATCAATCTTCCAGCCTGTATTAAGTTCCGAGTTTCTCCAGTTCAATACTCTTTAAAATTTCTGACTCTGCTATTAAAGTGTATTTGGACAGGGAAAGATGCAAAGCTTTCCGTATTAGAAAGAAATACAAGAGTGTATCTAGGCCTAGCGTAGACAGAATGAGATGACTCCATTTGAAGGGGTGACTCCTTTGAAGTCCATTGCATCATTTATACCAGTAAAAAACGTTTCTTTTTGCGTGGTTCTTTGCTGTTGTAAATATCAAGCTACAAGAATTTGGCAGCGCAGTGAGACTGTTCTGCTGACTGAGGCAGGACTGCTGGCCTGCACCGAACATGTGGAGAATCATCATATATTTGAGGTATCTTTTTTTTTTTTTTTTTTTTTTTTGTGCCATCATTTAACTTCATCATCCTTTAATATAATACAATAATTTTGGTTGCCAGAAAATGTTTCGATGGACCAAGCTTGTAAGCATTTTAATTGCCTCCCATCTTTTATGCTTATATATTAGTTCTTGGGAAGACTGTCTGTTTGAAGACTGGGCCATTCAGATTTATAAATGTATGGAATAACATCAGCATACACATATACTAAAGACCTAGAAGCAGAGGAAATATCAGATTAAATATCAGAGTTATTGTTGTTTCCTAATACAGGGCCGGTTCTGCCCTTTGTGCAAAATGCAGGTGACTTCTGTGCAGCTGCAGAGGAATTTGACCTTCAAACAGTTTTTCAGCAATGAGTAGGCACTTCTTTTGTTTTTAACTCAGTCATACAAAATTATCACCTTAATTACAGGGAGAATTGTAAGATCTTGGCCTTCTGCTTAAGCTTCAGGACCTTCTTGTTGCTCAGTTTAGTGAGTGAAGATACTGAGTCTTCTTTCATAGTGCAATAACCTCTATTTAGTAACCGTTTCCATTCCTTCAGACAGTGCAGTTCTTCAGTGCATGAAGAATTGGGGCTCACTCATCAGTAAATATGGATTTAATAAGTACTTTACAGCTGCTTCATTTACATATAGTTGCATACTTATTTCTTAAGGAAGAATTAGCTTCAAATTCCATCAATAGAAACTGTTTCAGTTGTAATCTGTAACTGACAGATATACGAAAAGCGCCGTTTAACCTGATCATAAAAGTCCCAGCACTGAAATGTCTTGGGAAAGGTTAGTGGTGATGCCTACAAAAAAGATACCAAAACTACACTGTATTTTTTCTGTCGATAATTACTATCCTTTTGGTTAAAAAAAAAAAAAATCATTTAATCAGATCTTTCGGTTTGCATTTGTGAAACTAAAACGTGGTAATTGGACTGAATTTAAACGTTTAGCTAAAAGGAGTAGACCAAATTTTTGAAGCTTAGCAAGTGAAGAATAGAGAATAAATTAGTGTTGTAGTGACACTACTAACAGTGACATTTTGGGCATTGGCTGCTGAAGAAGTGATAATTTAATATTTTGATTTCTGCACAAGAAACGTAACGGGTTTCATGCATTCTTGAGTGCAGGTTTCTGTATTCATTTTCAGGGCTGCCTCCTCCTTTACAAAGTGCTGTCCTCCTCTGTACAGTGCTGTTGTTTCACAACCGTATTGCACAGCAGACAATTTCCTGTAAACTGACAAATAAGACAGGTCTTTGGTGTCATTTGGAAAGCAGCATTTATGTCTGACCTCTTGCCTTTCTGAAGATTTGACTTTCTGTGGATCAAAATTGTGGATCAAAATTTTGCCTTTATTTCGCAACAAGGTGATCAAGTAGGTTGTGTTTTAAACAAACAAACAAACACAAAAAAACAGCAATGCTAGACATTATTTCACACATTCAGTTGGATTTCTTAAAATACATCGGTGGGCGAAGTCTGCGTTTAGAGCTTTGAATGGGCAAAGAATATGATCTTGTAGAATTATGATTATTTCCTATACTTTTTTTTTTTTTTTTTGAGCAGAGGTGAATCAGAAATGGCCCCAAATGAAATCAGACACAAACGCACCTCCTTTTGTGACCAGGAGTGGAGAAGTGGCTCCTGCCAGGTGGGGAGCCGTGCCCGTGGTAGGCTTTCCCCGTCCGCTGTGCAGGCTGCTGTGCTGGAGGAAGCCGGCAGAGCCAGCGGCGTGACCCAGCCTTCTATAATTAGATCCTGATGTAAACGACAGAGTTAAGCCGTAACTACTCAACTTTCATAAAACTGCTTTTGTCATTGCTTGATGTGTGCTGCTCTACTGAGCAAGCAGGTATCGGAGCCGATGCTAAAAACGCGATGTTATTTTTACAGTGACCTTTCTAAATAACCTTAAAGTGGTGTCATTTGGATCAAATCAGAGCTGTTGGTAGTTCATTAGGCTCGTGTCACTGTGCACTTGCCTCCAAAACATTTAATCAAATATCCCCAGGAGTCATTTAATGCACTTAATCTGACGTGAGACTGTCTTCTTTCCCATTTTAAATAAAATCATAATATGTTTTGTGTTTGTTATGAAAAAAAAAAAGAAGGGAGTGTTGAGCTATTCTGATTTTTAAGGGTTGAAGGGACAAGGTCTGTCTTCATCAGAACGAAAAAATCGCTGTTTAGTTGTCACTTAAACTTATCCCTTAATCTTTAATTATATCAGTGTTAGTTATTCTGATGCTGTAATTATTTTCAAATGGTTTTTGTGGGAGGTGGAAAGCATCTAATACAAACAGGTACTAGTTACAGAAACAAAACTAATAGCATTCTTCAAAAAAAATAACCCAGCTATCCTGAACTTGAAAGCAGTTTGATAATTAAATGGAACAATTTAAAAAGCGAAAGAAGCAAAGCAATTGGAAAGGAAGTAATTTCTATAACTAGCAAATATTTAAATAGAACAGGACTGTTTCCTGCAGTGTAGGATTCTTTGCAGAGTGTTTCGAACAGTTGAACTCACAACAGGAAGTAATTTGCTGTTGAAAATAAGATCACATGAAACTCACTGCCTATAGTGATAAAAGGGAAGTACTTCACTTGGTAAAACTGCTAGCTAATGTGGAGGCATCGGAGCGCTGCAATGACGCTGCGTGTTCTAAATTAGTGGGGAATGTCAGAAACTGGAGTAGAGAAAACATGACAATCACATGTAACAAGCGTTAAATGAGCACGGGTCCCTCTGGACATCAGGTTACACGACATAGCTGTTGGGAAACATCAACATCTTTTTCATAGGGGCCTGGAAGTGTGAATCCAATTAAAAAAAAAAGGATGTTTTAGCTCACTGCACTGTCACACGTAAAGAAATAATGACGGGAGTGAATAAAATTCTTTCTAAATTCCTGTGCAGACCAAGGTGCAAGTCTGGACATGTAAGTAGAAAATTAAACACATTGAAAGCCAATCTACATTTTTCCTCTAAAGTGACGATAGGGAGGGAGGATGATGTTTGACAATGTCTGATTATCCACATAGAGACAGTAAACCACGGCACTTGTCATTTTGAAGTATCGCCTTTTTGAATGGAAATGGGGCAGTCTTTTTCAGGGGTTGATGGAAAAAAAAAAAAAAAAAAAAATCTTAACATTTATCAATGTGTAACTCCAGAAAAAATTTAATCCTTTTGCGAAGTCACTCCTGTCAGCTGTATCAGCTACTACCTATGTCCAATTTATTAATGCCTGATAAGACAGAATATTTTTTGAGATGTCTTTGTGTTTGATCTCATGTCTATTCCACGTTTTCTTACCACGTTGTCACCCTTGAAGGACCTTTGACACCTAGAAGCTTGAAACTGCTCCTGGACCCACTGTCCTTATATTTTTAGAATACTCGAGGCAGGACCTCCACTCTTCCAAAGCAACCTCTTTTCTTATGGCCTAGAGCCAAAACTCATAGGAATTGTTCAGTTGACTTTGGTAGCCCTTGCATCTGGGTTTTAGAAACAGTAGATTTGTTGAGAACATCTTTGTAAGGAATCATTCTTAGAAAATATTTACACTTCCTCGTTCTTTCTCTGGTACTGTCAGGCAGCATTCCCTGGATTTGAATAGTAGCTTGGCCATTATTAGCAGGAATAAGAATAGGGTCATCTGCTCTAATATGCACTTAATTCACAAATGGGATAGTACGGCATATTCTTGACATATATCAGTGCTAATGTAGTCTTTTGAATTTATAACAAAAGAAGTTTAGTTCTATGCTTCAGCGTTAAATTATTATTATAATCTGAATTTTAATTAAGTCTTTGCTATAGAAACATGTCATTTTAATGCTCTCAGTAATAAAATAATACATTATTTTAAGTAAGTAGCTGGAGAGATGTTATGGTAATGGTTGAGATCAAATGTGTTTGCACTCATTTTAGGGGTAGAAATGTTCTTATTTCTAAGTGTAATGCAGTGACATGATTGATCATTCTTCTGTCTTATGCCGAAGTATGCCCATATATAAGTAAAAATCTTCAGCAATTCTAAATTAGTAACAAGTGCTTTCTCAGTGGAAATGTTGTTGCTTCGTGTCATGTGTTTCATTTTGCCAGGAGTCACACAGAGCCTTCCTTCCTCTCACTGGGCTCGGTGGGGCTTTGGTAGAGAAGTCAGCTGGAATTACTTGGCCCTTGATTAGCTGCTCCCTGTCTTTGCGCAGGGTGTTATGAGAGCAGGGATATTGCCCTGCAGATGTCCCATATATCCACTGTAGTGCAGGATTGTGCTGCTCAGGGTTGTGGCTGCTCGGAAAGTTGAGCAGTCCGCACAAGTAAGTAGGTTGTGAGGCAGACATTAATAGTTTTGTGTGGTTTAAGATGATTTGCTCTTTTAGTGGCTTTGTCCCAGAATCACAAAGCAACAGGCCTGGATTCTGCTACTGGATTCAGCTCAAAATATGCAGGTTATAGTTATTTAATTCCCCAAGTTTTTGTACAGGTGGGACTCTCATTAAGTTGAAGGTTACTGGTAGAATGAAATCATTTGAAGTCTTATTTCTCACAACACTTGTTAATTTTGCAGATTCTGCTCATAGTTTTTAAAATAACCTCTTTTAATCACAACATGCCACGCTGACAAAAGTTACTTACTTAGTAGGCATGTCATACCACAACGTTTATGCATATTCATGGAAAAACAGAAAAAAATATGGTATGAAAGTTGCTTCAGACCCAATGCAATCACATAGTTGCTGATAATTTACATGTGTATTACTCAACTATTTATTCAGCCTTTAAAAGGGGAAAAAATCAGTTACCAAAGCAACTGTTATATTGTGTATTACTAATGCTATTTTTAAGATAAAGAACATTGGTAAGGCACACATACCGGTATCTCTTAGGAACAAGTACACACTTTGCAAAGGGGAAAAACACCAGGACTGTTGTAATCACCACATCTAAAAGGAAAAGAAAAAGGATTTCTGACCTGTTGGCTCTATATTTCCTTATAATTGAGATTTATCACAGTTTTACAGCACTGTAAAATATTTGTTCAAGATTTTGGGGTAATATTGAGGAAAAAGGAACAGCAAGGGCTAAGTGAAATACTTTTTCATTCGGGATAAGTCAGGTAGATCAGGCAGTATTTGCAACCTACAGCATGCAGCTGAACAGGCAACATGTATGTAATTACAGAAAAAGGCTCTATAAATACAAGCCATGGACAGTTTTCTTCCTTTCTCTTTGCTCAGCCAGTAGAATAGTCCTCTGTCACTGCGCGGAGAGCTGAGAACATAATGTGCTCTGTATTTCTTGCCACAGAGCGAATGCTTGGGACAGAAGATGTTTGCGTATCACTGTTATGGGCCAAACAACTATGATTCTGTGTCATAGTGGAAAATAATAGCACATGACGTAAGCTTCAGTAAATCATTTTTGTCCTAAGTGCACTTAGAACTGAGTTACAGACTTTTAAAATGCCTCTTTCTGGCATTCCAGAGGGCACGGAAGAAGACGGCCAGTTTGCGAAGAGTTGGATTTTATAAATCATATTAGAGGCTTTTCTGATAACAGCGTGCTCATGAGTAGACTGACGTTTCCTTGATTCTAGTTGCACTTCAGAATTGTTTACAAGATAATAGTTTCCAAAAAGAATCCTGGTCTGTGGCTCACTGTAGCCAGTGCATTGTGAGTGCCTGATGTTGATCAGAGTCCTTCAGAAGCGATAAGTGATGCTATTCCTGAACACTGTGGTGTGTTTCAAATGTTTTTTGTAAGCCTGTAGGGTTATGAATGTGAACATAGCTTTCTGGAAGTATTAGACAAAGATCTGTTTCCAGAAGCCCTGGAAAACTTTGTTTCAAAAATGCTTGCAACCTCACTTGTTCCCTGCAGGACCTTGTGTCTGTGACTAGCCAAGGTAAAACCGTTGTCAGACTGAAACTAGTGGGGCTGCTCTGCTGTTCTACATGAAAATTAAGATGTTCTGGAACAAATATTCTGGTTATGGTATAAAAAAGAAAAAAAAAAAAAAATAAGTTATGTATGACTTGCTCAGAGTCAGTCGTGCTCTAAGTGCTGATCACCTCCGTGAAAGACCAGCCCATTCAGGACCCGGATTGTTCACTTAGATAAAGTTACTTATGATTTTGTGGCTGAAGAGCAGGGATGGTAATGAGCACCCAAGAAATGTTACATTTATGCAATGTAGGGGAAAAAAACCCCCACAATAACAACAAAAAACCAACCCACAAAGGATGTTTTCTGGATTTTATTTTAAAGGAGCATTTGTCTGGCTCTGGGTCAGGTTTTCAGAGCTGCATAAATAAGACAAATTCCAATGAAAGAAGTGTGGATGGGTTTTCCTACAACCTGTCGTGATCTAGTCTGTTCACTTGGTGAAAGAATTGATTTGTGCAATATTATCAATCTGTCCTGTAACTCCTTCAGTCACTTTTGTTGCAGGCTGAATAATGCTTCAAGCTTCCTGCTCTCCTATCTGATGAATGTCAGCAATGTCTAAGTCCATTGCTAATCCAGTGTTAGGCGTTTCAGCACTCAGGTGCAGTGTCAGTCTCTCAGTCACCTTGTTCCAGGTAATCATCTGGATACGTATTTTGGGAGGAGCATGAGCCATGGGTGGGGGCATGCGTTCTCTTTGTGGTTGAGCAGAATACTGCAGGAGAACTTCTGTTTCTGAAATGAAGACTGAAGTAGATAGGACATCCAAGTCCATGCAGCACTCTCAGTTTTCTCTGTAAATTGTAGAAATCCTATTGGCATCTGGTGGGAAGTAGGTATGAAACATTGAAAGATGCTTCATTGCATCTACTATGCCTATGCCCTGGTGGAAATGGATGATTCCTGTTAAGAATCCAAGAGTGCCACTTTCAACAAAGAGGTGAAGATGCGAGCAAAGGTGTGAGGAGAGATGCATCCGTTTTAATTTGTCTTTATTCTTCAACTCTGCATACTAAGGGCTTTTCCTGGCTCCCTCTGCTGGCTATGAAGCTGGCTTAGCTTTTTTTTTTTTTTTTTTTTTCCACTACGATACTATTTTTGCTGATTAAAATAGCTATGGCAGCTTTGTATCTGTCTCGGCCTCCCACCCTCTACTGTCCGGCTCTACGCATTCTTCTGTGCTTAAACACGCGATTGTTTTTATGAGTAATTCCTCTCCTTCCTTGTTAGATTACTGTGTAATTCGTATTTAAAAAGGAATCCGTTCTTTTGAAAAGCAATTGGTTACTCCAAGGACATAAACAAAGGAGCAAAAAAAGAGCAAACTTATGGAGTTCCTGAAATATTAAGTAGTAATTTCCAGTACGAGCTGACTTTTTATCAACACTGAAGTTAAATAATGAAAGAAAATAATAACAACAGAGTAGGAGCAGAAGTCCCATCTACAAAATGTTTGTCTTATGCTTTATACAATGCCTCTTTCCTAGTCACCTTAGAGTTGAAATACTGCACCTGCTTCATAGTATTTAAGGAATATGAATACTTTGGCCTGACACAGAATTTCCATCTCTGGAATATTTAAGTACAAACTGATTGAATCTGACAGTTCTCCACTAGAGGAGGTAATAAATACCATGAGATGTATATCCCAGAACATCCCCAGCCCACAGTAGGGGACACTAATCTGTTAAGATTAACTAAAATAATCAAGCAGACAAAACAAAAGAAACAAAGCAAAGAACCCCAAACCCACCAACCTTTGTTCAGATACTCACTTGTAATTCTGCATTCCACCACCTGGATCTAGTTTCCTACTACGTGTGCAGTTAAGCACAACTATTAGGATCTAGTTGGTCATTAGCAGACGTAGTCATGATATCTATGCATGATTGTGGTATTTGCACAAATATCCCATTTAAAGAGCAGCTGAAAGCGTGGCAACGTTCTACCTTAAGCCTTAAAAAACGATGAGCACTGTGGCCATGTGTGTATTAGCTGACCAGGAACAGCAACTGCTTCTGTGCTTCCTGTTCCAAACCACTGTGGGGTTTCGAAAATGCTGCCCTGCACCTGTGGGGCTCACCACATTGCCAGAGCTAACGGGTGAACATGGTGGTAGGCAGAAATTTCTGTCAATTCTATCTTGTATCACTCCTGCTGCCATAATTTAGGATTGCTGTGGGATCTTGAATGTTTTTATCCCCCCCAGCTTCCTGCTGAGATGATGTTATTGCTTGCGTTAAAAGCTAAGTGAATTTGTGTACGTCCACACTCCAGTCAAATCCACGATTGCTAATAATCTGCATAGCATGAATGGAAAAGCATTGCAGATGTGGTAACGCACACCTTCACTTAAACCAGGAACTCACGTTCGGTTTGAGCTGCTACAGTCTGGGTTGGAGATTGCACTTCCTTCTGAATCTTGTGCTGCCCTTCTCCTGAAGCTCTTTTGGTTGTTTTTATTTAACAAATGCATAGAAACTTAACCGTAGTGCTTCTTGAAAATTCTCTTTGAAAACTTTTCTATGTATTAAAACCAAATTTTCTACCAAGTGAAAAAAATAAGTTTTTAGTGCAGTAAAATAACTCCAATCAAAATGATCAAAATGGTTAAACCTAAGGAAATAGCTTGAAAGTTTGCTTTTTTTTTTTTTTTTTTTTTTTTTTTTACCAGAAAAAAAACTATACTTTGAGTGCTGGGGGAGGAGAGAAAGAAGATAGCAATTCTGTCATGTTTTGACTAACTTCTCTTGGAAGAGTCCTTGATGTTCTGAGCTATTAGTTCTCACGGTATTATGAACTATGTAAACTGGTATTTGTACTTTTGGGTCAGTCATAAAATTTGAGATCCCGACCTTATCTAGCAGCTCATTTAACATTTGATTCATTGGAAGTTACAGAGGTGAGTTGTTAGTGCAGTACAAATCACCATTTCATAAGATGCCCACCACCCTACCTGCTTGCCTTTCCCTGTTTATTTCTGGCATTTGCTGCAATTATTTTTGCTGGAAGAGCTCGCATGTTTCCAGAGATGGGGGTAATAGGATCCTGGCTACTTAGGTAATTAAAAGCTGCAACTCGACAACAATTTACATATAGGCCAGTCACATCAGTCTGTTCAGATAAAATATCACAAATGGTGTAGTGTCCACACAATGTCTTTCCTCAAAGATGAATAGGGAGAGACTTAATTGGAAGGCTGGTCATATTTTGGAGGGTGACCCCTAGGCTGTGCTTAGAGATTTTCAAACCCTTATCATTACATTTTCTGTTAAAGCTAATGGAAGCATAGACTGTCAGCTGGTGAAAGATTTCCATGTATTCCGTGAATTTTTTTGAACTACTTATTATATGAAGAGAGTTTCTGATGGAAACGGGATGGCTGGGAGAGATCAAGGGTAAGAATGGGCCATCTCTTAGTGAGGTGACTTTGCATGATTTCACCTTGTAATTCGCTTTCATTCAGAAGAGGGATCTTTTAAATGTTAAAATACAGTCCATCCGGTCACTAGGCTCTTTCTGCTCTTCATAGTTCTTGTGTTAGAGCTCTTTTCACCAAGGTTTCTCACATGCCAGATGCCTTCCGTGTATTGTCGTGCTGTTTAATGTGAAGCAAACGGGGCAGCTTATCTGTCGTGACAGGTACAGCCGTCTGCTGCCAAAGCTGTGACAGGATCGACCAGGTTTAGCTGGGTTATGGTCGTCTTGATGTTGCAACTGGGAGCTGCGGGTCCAGTGGATGAACTGGAACAGTACAAGGAGATGCATGGCCTCTGAAGTGGAAAAGCCGAGGCAGACTAGATGCTAATGTGCTATATAAAGGCATCAGAAGCTGACGAGTGAAATTAGGATGAAGGTTTTGGGGCTGTAGTGGAGGATGTTTGGAATTCCTGTCTCTTGGAAAGTCTGGTAGACCCCATTTGCGATAAAATAGGATGTAAGTCCGTCATTGTGCAGTTCGGCAGATGGCTGTACATGTGAGTCAGTGGAGGAGTCTCTCAGTGCTAAAACTAATAAGGTGAAGACTTCCCAACACCTTGGTGAGCAGACCAATGTCAATGCACTGTAATTACACGCAGGAGTATCTGTGGGGTCAGAGAAAAAGGTGTGATGTCTCTACTATTTCTGGCACGGATTCTTGGTGTTTCTTCCTTTTGCAGACCCTCTGTGCCATTTTCCGATGACAAAACCCATCCCTGAGGGCACAATTGATATTAATGAGGTGTAAATGACAGATGAAGTGACAGGTGATAGTGTCATCAACCAAAGAAATAAAGAACACTATCATGAACAAGCACAAAACATTCACAGGACAGAAATGAACTGTAAATAGTATTGTTGGACAGGTCATATTTTTTTTTTAAAGGTAATGCATTGGAAAAAAAGGTAATCAGAGCATGAAATATTAGCATGAAATGGCTCTGACTATTGTAGCTCTTAGCAAACATTTTTGTCAGGGCATATCTTGTAGGGGATTGAGGAAGATGATTCATTTATTTGTTTAAGAGTGACAGTGAAAGAAGACATGCCCGGCCATGGTAAGCTGGTATTTTACAATTTCCGTTTATGAAAGAAGGGGTTGTTGTTTATGGGTCACCACATAAATAAAGGAAGAGAAGGAAAGATGAGGTTTCACAAAGGTCATGAAAGCTTTAATCTGGAAGTGTATGACGTATATCCTGATGTGTTAAATTCCCTTGAAGTCTGGCAGGATGTGAGGTTTTCACTAGGTTTTTTTGTTTGTTTGTTTTGTTTTGTTTCTTGATACGCTGATGGATTGATTCATACCTGCCCAGCCACTCACAATCCATCTAATTTTTTAATCACTAAAACACATAAAAGCTGCCTTCCAACTTACCAGCACCTCTACAAGCCCAGACTTGAAGCAAGGGCTGAGTTTAAGATGATCAGCACACAGGTAATTCATTTCCACCCTCATTCTGGCCTAAATTTCCCACACATTTTTTAACAGTGGTTTTGGGTCTTCTTTGTGGCTGATACCCCTTCAGGTTTCCCCAGGCTGCCTCAGCTCCCTTGGGCTGGAGATGCTGTTAACTCTTCCCATTCCCCTTGCTGTGGCACAGTTGTCTGCAGAGCCCCTTATTTTGGAGGCACAGCTGCAAAAAGCTGACAGAAATTTGACTTGGCCTCATGCTTCACTTAAAACGTGCTGTTCTGCATCACGAGCCTGAGCACCGCTCCTCTGGGGTGCTGTGGGGTAAGGCTGAGCTCAGAGCAACCTCTGCAAGAGCCTGCGTGGCTTTTTGGTGCAATCTGGCCTGTGGCTGCTCATATGTGCCTCTTGTAGGCTTTCCGATCCCTTTCTGATTGCTGTTCTTCTCCTAGCATCCTGACTTTGGAAGAGATTTTCCATGAGCTACGTGGTAAATTACTGGTCTTAGTTTTATGTGATTTCAAAGTAAACCTGATATTAACAGGAGTGGTATCAACCTTATAATACATTCTTGTATCAATCGTACGTCGTATGGAAATATCGCCCTGCTCTGCAGTCATGTCCTCTTAATTATTTTCTCAATTAGTAATGACCTTCAGTGCCTCATTGATGCTTTTGTAATAGCTCCCTGTGTTTGGATGCCTAATGTTCTTTATTCAATTCTTCTTCAGCTGAAAATTCGTCTGCATGCTATAAGCTAAAATACGAGTTGTTTGGGGATTACCAAGCAACATCTGGTTAATATATATTTTTGTAGGGTGAGATACACAATGGTTTTCTGTAGCAAAAATAACTTATGAGACCCAAAATGGGAAAAACATGATACGCTTGCTATCATGTACGTTTATGACTCAGTAGGATTTATTAAGGCCTAGTGAAGTTTGGGCCATTTGTAGCTCAACAGAATGAGAAAACCCCTGTTACTGGATTTAGCTGAGGAGCTGCAGCTCTTTTATTTCTCCAAGAACACCGTCAGCTGGATCCCACTCCTGTTCAGCTGGCTTGGATCAGCTGGATCAACTGCTCTTGGTGTACGTAGGAGTTGGAGTGGGATGGAGTTGCATAAATTGCTACATGTGGCTGATACTGGATTAGAGAATTTGAATTCCCTTTGTATTTTTCTTCTGAAAACCAAATAAAAAGATTAAAAAATATTAGTGTCATTAGTTACAATGCTGATAGTTTAGTGTCAGGAAAAATGCAGGCCATGTCTCATTAATTCTTGCTCTGATGCTTGTTCAGGATTCGTTGTTCTAATTTAACATTTGGAGTTATAATTGTATTACTGGCACTCACAGGTGACACCAGATGGCTATCTGATTGGATGACCAAAATCTTTTAGAGACTTATTTCTGATGCGGATACTTAAATTAAAAATTCATAACGCACTTTCCTCAGATACAGTGCAACATTCCTTTAAAATGCAGTGTTCCAGTGAGCAATCTTCATTTGATACAATATTCATGGGAAGTAATCACAGAAGGTTGCAATGCAGTCAGAGCAGGTTTGTTTGGAAGTTCAGCGGCATTTGCTTGGGAGTCTTTGCAGGGAGCTTGCTCCTCACTCGGTGATGCACTATGGTCAATTCCTCCGTCCTGCTGCTCCGTGGCGTGTTGGCCACTCCTGGGCTGCTTGTGCTGGTGTTGTGTTACTCCATGTCCTGAAAATAAGTCCTTTAAAATTTGCTAGCTAAACTATTTTGTCTTTCATTTTAGAAGGAGTGTGTATTAAGCCTGTTTGCTCTGATTTGATAGTGGGATGTTTCCCTGGGTAGTCTGGTTCCCGTGTCAAGCTACGCGTCTGTTGCTCAGTGTGAATAGCAAAATTACATGATTTAGCTGTCACCAGCTGATTTAATGTCAGTGGGTTTGGGGGTTAGTAATCAAGTCAGATACAACTATTTAACTTGCATTCTCTGGGAGTCTCTTGCCACAATAGGAGGGAACACAGCAAAACGCTCTGCTTTTCCAACACATCTCTTGATCTTATGATTTGACAAAATTTGTTTTGAGAGAGTTTTGTTGCAGGCCTCCAGAAAGAAATTGGCAACTCATCCATAGTCCCCTTAGGGTGATATCTTCAGTGATTTATGTAGGAGTCTGTGGAGCTGAATATGTGGGGTGATTATTTTTGACATTCCTGGCTTGGAGAAATTATGCATTTTGTATGGCTGGATGCACTAGTTCTCAGGTGGCACTGATTTTTTCAAGGTAAAAAATAACGATAGTTAATACATGTTTTCACATTTAATTATTTTAATTGTATTTTAATTTAGTTTTCTAATCAGAAGTATCATTTTCTTGCTGCTTGAATTTAAGTGATTGTGAGGAGTTTCAATCACAGATGTTCAAAGAACTAAGTAATGTTGAAATAAATGCATAAAGTTGAAATATTTATTCTGTTTTCCCTTCTGTTCTGTAGGAATTTACGTGCTTCAAGTGTTGGAGTTGCAATGAGATTCCGCTGGGAGAGCCTGACAGGACATTCAGGTACAGATGTGATAAGTCTCTAGAAATCACAGTGTGATTGCCTAAAACTTCCTAAAATGAGGCTGAACTCAAGGCCCTTTTTATCTCTAGATATGCTTTCCTCTCAAAAAATATGAATGGACTTATTTATTTGAAGCCAATATTTGCTAGTATTCTGGCTCTGGTTTTTATTTATTTTTTAATTAGTTCTTCTATGTCCTTCTGAAGTAAAAAACATAGAACTCTCTCCCTGAGCATCACAGGTGACTTGAACATTTCAAAGCACTCAGTATTTTTATCGGTATCACTGCCTGTGGTACACACACAGGCATCCACAAACTCTTAACCCCTCTGCCTGTTCTCTTTTGAATTTGTCTTGAATCATTTTTTTTACTGGCTTGCTAGCTACATCAGTCTTGTCCCTCATCCCTCAGAGACTGCTGTGCCCTCGTCAGGTTGATTTCCTGATCCCATTCAGTTAGTGGAATTTCCAGTAACTTCATTTAATTTTGGGTCCCAGTAGTATGCTCCTTTCCTTCTGATGCTGTCATTTCACTTCCTTCTCACCCTGTCATCAGTAAGGTCTCATAGCTGAGGTACAGCCAACTCCATTTCCTGTCCTCAATGTGCTTTCAAGATAGCTCTTTGGTTTTCTTTGACACCCACCTTCTACTCCCACTCCTTCGCTGTGGTTCCCTCATCATGGAAATGTCTGCTCGGATCGAAAACACAAATGTGCTCCGGGAGCTCTGCTCTCACAGAGGAAAATAGTTGTCGGAGGGCTGTGAATAAAACAGGCTCGGAGCTGAATGGAGCGGCTGCTTTTAGGAGGAGAAGCATTGCAGTGCATTGCAGAGCAGCATGATTTGGATGAGGTAAAAATGACTCACTTAAAGCCATTCCTTGTTTTTTTCTGTGAACTGAATGTGTTTCTAAGCTGAGAGAATAAATGTGACATAAACCTGGAAAGGAGACTCCAGATCATTGTGGCATTCCGTGGTTTCGTTAGCGTGGCAGACTGCGTGTAGTATGGTTTCTTGACAGTTAGGAATAGGTTTTGGTTTGCCTACACACTTGAAACTGAACCAAAGAGACTTTCCTGTTTTCTTAACATATGATCAGCAAACATAACTCTTGTTACACTACATACGTAATTCCCATAATATTGTCGGTTGTGCCCTGACGTAACGTGTAAAGACACAGAGGATCAGTTTTTAGGAGATGTAAGCTGGTGAGGATGAGAGGTGTTCTGACAGCCAGCCACTCACACACCAGATCTTTCCCATCCTTGAAACAGAAAAAGCTGAGCCTGTTCTGGGTGGGCAATTGGTAGGTAGGCTCCGATACCACAGCAGATGCCGTTCTCCAGCTTGAAGCAGAGAAGGTATGCGTGGAGGCAAGAGACTCACAAGCAAATGCTTCAGATGGAGTTGCGTAATACCTATTATCGAAAAAACAATTGAGCGATAATGTAAGGCTGTAGCTCTTTCTCTTCAGTTGGGATAGTTTAAGCTTCCCAGTATCAACTTGTACTTATCAGATAGTAATGCATCAGCATTAGTGTACCTGTCAGAGAAGCGCAGGGTACAAGCAGCATTTACTAGATGGACTGCAGCAGTTTATACAGATAATAAGATCTTTATTATAAGAGCGGTTACTAGAGATTCAGCCAAAGTTGTGCTAAGCGCTGCATAAATGACCAAGCTGAAGCAAAACGAACCGTTTCACACAACGTGCCAGTGACAGAGCTGAAACAAGAAATCAGGCTTTTTGGTTCGTGCCTACCTCAGACCATGCTATCTTTGCCTGTAAACGGCGGCAGCAGAGATGAATGCCAGAAAAATTTGCGGTGTCCATCCTCACATCTTGCAAACTGGTTGCAAAATAGGTATTTTTGAGACACTAGTAAACATAACCATTTTGTTCTTAAAGAAGAAACAGGTAAGGCTCATTTTGTTGGTAGATTATCCGAGCTACTTATTTCCCTGTGAGTACCCTGGCTGGCAGTGAGGGCTGCAGCAAAACCCTCGAGTGTGTCGGGCTGTGTGCGTGCTGGCTGGAAGGCTTCTTTGGGATTTGTTGGCTTTATGTACCATGGTGGTTCACTTATCAGGGCTGGGTTGATTATGCAGTGTCTAAAATAAACAAATACATCATACCACAGTGATTATTCACTGTTTTTTTTTTGTTTGTTTTGTTCTTAGATTGGAGTCCCAGTATTCCCTTGCTTAGAAAGATCAAGAAAGCATGACGTGCACTTCTAACATTGTTTCCTAATTTTTAGAACAGAGACTAATGACAGTGAGCGGTGTCTGATGATAATAGTAATACCAGTGTGTTGTTCAAGACAAGTTAAAACAGGGAAAGGCAAACGACAGCAGTGAGTCAGCCTTTCAGAGCAAATATCTAGCACAGACCTTTACTCTGGGTGACACTATCACAACGCACTCGACCAGAAAATCCTCTACCGGAGGCCTTTTCTGAAGATGTCACAGAGAGAAAAATGCTCGATGTAGTAGCCATATATATTGAGAATGATCAAGGGAAGATTTAGGAAAAACTAAAGAGCTGAAAATCTAATTTCAGATATGAGGAAAATGTTGGACCCATAAATAAATTATAGCCATGGAACATTTAGAACTGCGGAATTAATTATAGCCTTAATAGAAGGCTGAGAGCGAGAGCCTACTGTGAAGGCATTACCGGGCTGATTAAGGCCAGTCTTGGAAACAGAACACTCATGAGTATCTGTTTTGAATGACACCTGGAAATGCTGGTGCAGAAACCCAGCATGGAGTTATGCAACCTCGTATACAAAGGAGAGGCATGTGCCAGAGGCCAGGCAGACATCTGACTTGCGACCGAAACTTCCATTCCGCTTTGTGTGTTAAGATCAGTTAGCACACCAGTGATAAACGCACCTATCTTGAAAACCAGGCCTATTTTTATGGAAATGTTAAGTTCCTTTTTGTTTTTCTGGCATATTTTTGTAATTTTGCTGTCTTCTTTAGTCAAAACTGTTCTTCAGATTGGCCGTTATGAAACTAGTGTGGATTTTTGGTATATATGAACAAACTGTGTTTGCAATATGCCACCAAATAGTTGGTGGATAAATAAAGAAAAAAAATAGTATTTTTCAACCTGTCTGGAGAAAGCAGTCATAATTTTCTGAGTTAATTGCTTTCTATGAGCAGGAGAATTATTAAAATAGTCAGAAATTACACTGGGTTTTCTGAAGTAGGTAAGAGAGAACGTTTTTTCCAAACTGTGAATTCAGTTATGGGCTGTAGTAAGAAGGGTGATGTTACAAATCTCATTGATAGGCAATTTGTCCAGGACGTAGTATTCATAGATCTGGTGAGTGCATCTTTCATCCTGCAAGTACAACATGTTCTTGTGTAATTTTACTCAGGTGATCAATTTAAATTATAAGACGAGGAACAAGTAGACATCTGTGGACGGCAGTGGTGTGTCGTACTCCCAGACCTCGCATCAAGGATGGGATGGTGGTAATGATGGTTAGGACGATTATGATTCAGCTCTGCCTGTTTATTTGTGATGAGGTTAAATGATCGCAGATTGGCTGCCGTCCAGTGAAATGGCTGAAGCGTGGATAGACGCGGGACACGCTCATCAGTAAATTTAAAAATAAATTTAGGATTTAGTTGTGCTTATTGAAGATGGCATTGAGGCTGATGGCAGTTGCCCTCTTCAGATCCCCATAAACATCCTGTGTGTGGCTGAAGCCATTGTTGTGGAGCTATGACAAGGCTGAGATGCAGGAAACACTGTACGTTTTGCCTCTGAAGATAACTGGAAGTATGCCACGGTGCTTTTTCTTTTCTTTCACTTTGAGAGTTTAGACTTTCCACGTCAGGAATATTAGAATATTTGTGCATGAGAGTAGGTCCTGTTGCTCACAGCAAAAGCTGAATGTTGGTAGAAAACATTTCCATTTCTAATGACAGTGGAACCCTCATTTTGAGATACAGAGCTGCATATACTACCCTGCTCTTCAGGTTTCCGTTTTCTCAGCTAACGTCTGTAAGTAACTTTCAGCTTGTCCCTATTGATTCCCCAGCTGCTCTGTCTCCCTTGTCGCTAATGTCAGAGACAGATGAGTCTCAAGGGGAGTGCGAGAAGGCTGGAACTGGAGTGCTGCAACGAGCCACGGAGCAGTCGGGATGCTCCAGTTGGTCACCAGCATTCTTCTGGCGCCGAGAGTCTGGAAATTCATTGAAGTCATAGAGGTTTTCTGAAAATCCACCCTGAACATTTACACACGAACAGCGAAAAACATAAGAGTTTACTTTGTTTTAAATAGTGAATCATCTTCCTTTTCCTTCTTTTATTCTGCTTCCTCTCTGGGTTTTATCTTCCACTCACTGAATTCAATAGCAAAACTCAAATTGGCTGAAGTGGGACAAGATCAGTTCCCGTGCCAGGAGGAATTATTATAATAGGGTGAAGATAATCTGGCATTTGATGTTTTATGTAATGATAGTGTGATATGTTCAGGATTGTATTTACCTATGAGTTCTGAGTGAGGTAATGGAGCTACTGCCTGGTCACGTTTTCCCCTGCAGATATGAAATCATACGCTGACCGTGTATTTTACAGGCTGGTGGTATCGGAGGGTCAGTAAGCATTAGAACCTATTCTGGTCTAAGCAGTGGACACTGCAGTAGCTGATCATTAAATAAACATGACTGTCAGGTTTGTCCTCAGCTATTTAGAAGATGCTAATTTCTTTGGAAACTGGAGTACGAGACTGTGTTAAGGCTTGGACTTGAGTACCACGGATGCCTTCTAGGTAGGAATGCAAAAAATCTCTGAGAAAAAGGGGGCAGACACAGGGCTTTACCTCATTGATAGGAAGAGCAGTTTTAGCTGGAAAAAAAGAGCAAAACTGCTCGCCTAGAAAGGACAGCTAAACCAAGGGAGGGTTTGTGAATCAGAGATGAAAATAGATACAAGAGAGGAGAGTCAACTGCTACAGAAAGGCCAAGGCAAAAAGCAATGCCAGAGCCCCCTTAGGCCAAGCAAAACTTAGATGTACCTACCAACGCCAGCAGGTCCAAAAGCATTAGGTTCAGTGATGGTTGTTGCACAGCTGATGTGTATATGCAGAGAAAATCTGACACATCCCAGCTGGGTCGGGCATACTGCACATTTGTACGCAGCCTGTGCATCGTATGTGCAGTGAAGTTGATGCAGTGCTCTATGCATACGTGATTCAGCGTTCTTGTGAGCTGGCCATTTCTGCAGGATATCCAGGCATCCAGCGTTTAGACAAATGTATTCAGTCACTGCTCAGAGCAGCACACAGAGAGAGATTTCCTGCTATAAACCACGGAGTAGTATCCACACTGGGAGAGCCAGCAGGTCTGTTGAACATACCTGGATCCAATGCATTTGGGACCTAAACACAGCTGTGTGTGAGCTCAACCAGGGAGATACAACTCCCAAAGTTTTCAGCCTGCATACAACAGGATTGTGTTCACAAAGCCTAGTCCTGTGAGCTTGGGGAAAAACTAAAAACTAAAAAAAAAAAGCAAAAAAAAACACAACCCCCCAAAAAATTTTGGATGAAGGTCAGCTTGAGTAATGCTGCATTTATTCTTACAGATACTTATTACTCATTATATTCAGTTCCCTCCCTTCTCTCTCAGATTTGTCTGTTCATCACTTCCAGCCCACCTGCTCCAGCTTTGCTCTCTTATTCCTTGCTTTTGGTTTCCCCTTCCTCTGTGTACACACAGCCTCCAGTTTCTCCTTTATCCTCCTGTCCCGCGAGGCAGCGTTTCTGCAAGCTGTGTTCCTTACTTAACAGGATTTGTGTCTTGTTTTTATTTTTTTCTCCTTACCACTATACTAGGAAGGTGAGTCCCAGGGTAATTAGGGATACACATGTCAACAACCGAGTCTCGTGAAAACTGCAGAGCTGGAAGTTTGCTGCATCTGTGTTTTATTTTATTTGAAGTGGTTTAGTATCTTGTGTAAGTTCCTGTCAAAAGCCATGGTGCTCTTTGTGTTTCATGGACACCTGGAATTATTTGAGAGGCTCAGTTTTACGATTAAAGTTCCTGGGTGAATAAATAATATACAGTTTAATAAGGGGTGAAGCAACATGGATGTTAACCTAAAATAACAGCACAGAATCATTTTCATGGCCTCCAACAGTGCTCATGAGAGTCAGTGGGAGGTTCTTCATTGGCTTCAGTGGGATTTTCATCAAGTCTGTTGGGAATACTGTACTAAACCTCACTCCAGACAGCAAGCTTTATAATACACGGTACGTAAAATGAAGTAATAATTGTCTGGAAAAAAATACTGGACTGAAGCCAAAGGCCAATACAAATCAGCTGTCATGGAAGGCTCAAAGGTTGTTCAGGTCCTCAGTAACTGTTCCGTGTGTGCGTTAAGGGTACGTGAGAGCACATTTTACAGTGAGAAACTATCGCCTTAGCTGGGGTGGGTGCATTTCGTGAGGTATTAGTGGGAGTGCAGTAATTAGTGGGATTGCAATATTTCCTCAAGAATGTCTGCACGTGATGAGATCTCCAACTGTGAGCCCTCACCACATACCTGCCAGGGAAGGTGCTTCAGGTGACATAGCACTGGCACTGAAAAGACACCCTTACTTTCTACCTTCACTGTTCACGTTCATTAATGGAGACAAACCCCCAAATCTGTCTGAGTCATTAACATTAGTGAAGTATTTGAAAATTGCTAAATGTCTTGAGATGTTTGTAGAAACAGAAGTAAATACTGCAAGCAAAATAATGGATATTAATAACTTCCTCGCTCATTCAAGATTAATGATGTCAGGGTTAATCACCACCCTATAAATACCCAAATAAATAAAATAGATTAGGCAAGTATTATCTGAGCATTTGCCTGGCTATCTGGCTTTCTCAGGATCATTAATTATTGACTTTTCAGAACTTGTTTCTAATTGACTTTAAATTTACAGTGTAGAATACTTGCAAAGAATGTCTATAATTTTTTGAATCACTTCTGAAGCTTCTTTCCACCAAATACATATGTACCACAGAATAATTACCCGCAGGTCTGGCATGCAAGAAATATGAACCAACAACAGAGAAGTTGTAATTAGATCAATTAGTTTAGAAACAGTGCCTGAAAATTATTCCCATCTCTTTTATTGAGAAGAAGTAAGAGTTTAATGCAGCAACTTAATCTGTTCTTTGTCCTCCTCTAAGAGTTGGAAAACAACACAGACAATGAGTAAAGCATTTAGCCTGAAAAAAAAGGGTTAATCACTTCTTTTTAAAAAGGAGGAATAGCCAGTGGTGACCATAATTCTGCTGAATATTTTGCATAAAAAGTCCTTTTATACAAAGCTGAAAGACTTAAACTGTACTCTGTCTTCAGAGTGCCTAGATGTGCATAACATGATGTATTTAACAGAAGTATTACATGTATGAGTAGTTATATCTGGATATACCTCGTATCCTAGTCACTTTTGCCTTGACTGTAATGTTTAAATAGCTTTTGTTTTAGCTTAGAATCTGAGGATGCTTTTGAAAGGTGCAGCCTGCTGCTATTGGACAACTTTTTGGTATATCAAACAACGTGGCAAGAAGTTTAAAATGTTACACTCAGTGCTAAATGCTGACTCTAGGGCCTTGACATACAAGGCATGCTAAAAATCCTCTTTAAGTGGTAAAAGTGTGCGCATGTATTTGTGTACACTTATAAGAGCCTATTGCTATTTTGCAGTTGAGAAAGCTGAAGGACAGACAAAACTAAATTAATTTCCCACAGGCAGACGGTGAGTCAGTGACAGAACTGATAAAAGAAACCACCGGTCCTGTTGAGATAGACTGAGCAAAAGCTGCGGCGTGGGACTTTCACAGACACAACACCAACCATAACACAGATGCAGATTACCTAAATGCTCGGCTCTGGTCACCCCTTCTCTAGATAACTTCAGCTGCGACTTGTTCATGTAGAAGAAGCTCTCGCTGGCCAAATGTGATCGCTGCATCCAGCCGTCGGCCTGCGGGGCTGTTAGGAGTTGGTGTCTGTAAGTCATCGAGCCACCTGCCTGCAGATAACCTGGCCTCTGCTGGCCCATGTGTGAGTGAGTAGCTGCGTGATGGGAGGAGATGGAGCAGGGAAGGAGGGTCAAGGACGTGCCTGTGGCTGTCTGAAGGAGGTTAGTGCCATGTGTAACATACTTAAACTAAGCTACTCTACAATTCCTTTAATTCTTTTAATTATATTAAACTGTAATGGTTACTGATCATTACCTACATTTATAAGAGGAAAACTCAGAAGAGAAACAACTGACTCTAAAACGACACACTGAAGCATCAGGTGCAGGTTTGTAAATGCAGCAGCTCAGATTTTTGCAGTGATGAAAACCAATTCACCCAGCACATCTTTTTGTCTTCATTTCAGCAGGTCTTTAAAAAGTCAGTAATGAAGTTCTAGAATGGTGAATTAAAATCGGAATTTTGAAGAGTGATCTCAGTAACAATTATTACTACCACTGAATTAATTCATATAAATATTTTATTTGAAGAATTCTTTGCCTTCCTTTTAGCTCCATGTAACTTCTGACATGAGGTGCTAAGTGGAAATAGCAGATCTTAATTGGCAGATGCAAGTGTTTCTTGTGGCATAAAATTAAACTGATCAGAAAAAATGGCTGGTGGTAACCTGCAACATTTTACTGTTCTGACAAGTGAACTGTGTTTAATAACAATCTAAAAAAGTTGAACAAATATCTCTTTTTTCACAAAAACGCAATTTTCTTTCCCGCTGTGTAGGACCGTGCTCTAACTTTACAGTCTGTCCTGGTATAAGTGCTGCTCCAGGCACAGGACTGAATCCTGATTCCTTTCCTTCTCCTGAGGGGCTAGTAAAATGCTTTAGCCTTTTTTTTTTTTTTAGTCAATGCATCTTCTTCCGGGCAGCTAGCTTAGACGATAAGTGGAAATTTTGTTGTCCGCATTGTAGAATATATTGCAGCAGGAAACTTTTTAGTGTATGGGTCAAGGCAGCTCTGTGTGAAAGTTCTATCAAATTAGATCTCTGTGGACTTTGTCATTTGATTGATACTATGCACAAGTAATTGTTAAAATATTTTCTTTCTCTCCAAAACCAAACATACTGAAAATTAATACATAGTTATACACTGGTAAGTTTGCTGCCTCCTTTCATATGTCAGCAGCCCATGCTGCAAATTATGCTGTCACCTTCTCAGATGTCTTGTCATGCCTTTCACCCATCTCTTTTTGCTTTATCTGCTTGATACCATCTCACCTGTCTTAAGCACTCAGGCTGCAGCCTTTCCTGCCAGCTGTGCTTCTTCTTATTTCCCTGTGCGCATAAATTTGTTTTGAATCTCTTCTGTCCTTCAGTAGAGCTGATGTTTAATACATACTACATCTCTTAAAAAAAATAAATAAATCTGTCCCTGATTGTCTTTCATATTTCTTCACCCATTTCTGTTGCTCTTGAATGTTTTATTCTTGTTGTGTTTATGACAGCATGGTGTATTGATACTCTTGTCCTACAAATATTAATCTGTCTCTTCTCTTGCTTCTTTACTCTGTCGGATTTTATCAAGTACTGCTCCATTATTCAGTCATATTTTTCTGTTAAAATATAAATTCATTTTTAGAGAAATTTTCTCCCTTCTAGATGTCTGATACTACCCTGATGAAATTCACCTTACTTGATGGAGAATTTTCACGTTCTTTGAATTTTCTTAGGCTTCTCTGAAGCTTCATGAAAAAAATATCCAATACATTTAGTAAAAAGAAACTTTATTCGTGGAAAGCAACGTGTCTTATTCAATAACATTATTTTATGGCATCTTGAGAGCAAATAATAGACAGTCCGCGTCTTTCTGTAGCCCAATCTTTGAGCTTCCTTGTTTGTGCTGTATATGTATGACTCAGAAATGTGTGCTTTTACATATTTATGTATGATATACACATACAAGTGTATATGGATGTTGGACATCTTTGCATGCATGCACAACTATAGAAAATAACCATTTATGGTAAAAGTAGATTAAAAACAATCAATTTCTTGGAACAGATTGCACTCAAAGCCTTTGAGGATTTATTACTCAGGTGAAGCGGGTACCCTGAGTACTATAGGATCATCATGGTGAAAGCTGTGAAGGGCTTCTTGCTTGTAAGCTGCAGAGTGGAGAGATGGCTGGTTGGAAAGGCTTTGATTTGCCTTTGATATTATGAATGTGTAGTAATCACACTTAAAAAAACGGAGAAACAAACCTACAACAAACATCGTAAAATGTAAGGATACAGAGAAACACATCGCTTATTACGGGCATCTTTTTTTAACCTTTATGTTTATCCTTGATTATGTGACATGACTGGGAGAACGTGTGTAAAACAGTTCTGTAAACACTGCTAGAAATACAGCCTCTCTAAATATAGGACAATGGACTCCTGAAAACCACTTTTCTATTTAAAAATAGCTCTAGAAATAGAGCTCTAAATTAATAAAAACCCTTATGAAAAGTCTCTTAGTTAGGCAAAAAGGGATAAAATAATTTAAAGGCAAGCACAGTGAAAACGGCAGTTTTAAAATGAATAGTTGTGTAGAAATGCTGGAGAATTTTAAGCAGCGTTTCCTATTGAAAACCTCTCTGAACTCTCAACTTCATACCTAAGATAAGTGAAGGAAAATTAAATTTACCCTTAGGACTATTTGTAGGAAACTCTTCTAATAACCTTTATATTTAGCAGATAATAGTACATTTATGGTGGTCACAGCCTGCCTAATAGAGCTGTAATAGATACATTGTGTATTTAATCAATATCAATGAATAATAACTTCTCTTTATTAACTGTAATGGCACCATGGTTAATTTTAGATCACGTTGGAGGGATATCTGTATTTTGTTAGACAAAGACAATGGTATTTTTTAAAAAATAACCCAATATAACTGTTTTATCAAGGCTTTTTAAAGATTCAGTGACTACTTATTATACATCAAATGTCTAATCTTTTTTCATTTCCAGTATAATGCATATTTTCACCTGTTGAGAGGTATTACAAGATGCTCAACTAGCATAAGGAAAAGTCAATGGGCACATAAATTCTACCAAATACCTCTGTGCTATTGGCATCACAAATTATAGCTGCTCTTAAACATTTGCAATATTTTCTCAGATCGCGCTATTGAATATGTTTTCCACTGAAAATTATGAGAAATACAGCATGTTATTACTGTGAAATATCTTAGATAATCAAATTACTACATTGTCTCCTTGGTTCTTTTTGCTGACTCTGGCTGCTTCCTCTTTCTCCAAGACGAGCTTCAATCATCACCCGTTCTCAGTGCTTTTCGTGGAGATGGCGAGTGGCTTCTTAACCTGTCATTGTTTGTTGGTGGTTTTCGGTCCCGTGATTAATTGGGAAGCAAAATTCTGTGTCTGTTGATTTATAGCACAGTCTTTCTGGAGTCGTGAGGTGTCCAGAGAACAGTCGCCCTCGAGATGCAATCTGTCGGCAGCTGCTGGGCTGCCAGAGAATATGAAGCCGCTGGAAGGCCACCGGTGGAGGTGGCACTGTCACCTAAGAGACTCAGCTGATTCCTCACTGACAGTGTGAGAATCTAGATGGCCAAATTTATATTCAGTTGCAAATTACTGCACTCCCTATGATCTATCCCTTTGTCTCCAGCTTAAAAGAATGTATAGGAATTATTACAGTTTACAAGAATTATGCTTAATGTAATGGAGGATAAAAGAGGTCTTTAAAACAAGCTGAGAAAGTCTTTGAGATGTTATTTTCACAATCAGTTTAAGTGATACCATTGCTGGCCTTTGAGGCTGGCCTCACCCAGCTTATGGAAGTCAAGCCTGTGATGTGCTGCTTTTGTGCTGCTTAGATTCGTGTTCAAGGCAGCCCTTTGTAGGAGTGAAATGGCAGTTATCTGACTCACCTCTCGAGCTGATACCATGTACCTTTCCTTGCCATCGCTGTTAGAAGCTACTGCATCAATGGAAGGAGCAGTATTATCTGGATGAATTTGGATTATGATATTGCTAAAACTCCACATCATTTTCAGGGTTCATCTTATTCTGTAAATGATATAAAACTCATGACATCAGTAACTAATAATATTTCTCATATTAGATTATTAGAGAACCAGATAAGTCTGGTGTCATTTTATTTAGAACCCTTAGGAAATACTCTGCTAAAACACTTCCCATTGAGGACCGGAGATGGTGTAAGTCCATGTGCTGTTAACCCCTTTGTGCTCAGCTCCATACTGTACAGGAATGCAGTCTAAGCTGAAGTAAGATTGAAGAGCTCTGGGTTTAAATCCTCGTATCTCACAGATTTCCCATGTGACCTTGAGCAAATCGCTTACTCTTTTGATTCTGTCTGGAAACAGAGAGAGCAGGATTTTCCTGCCTCACAGGCATGCTGTAAGCATGTCGTCTGCTCAGACACTGTGGTGTGGGGGGGCCGTGGGGATATGTAAAGCAGGCAGATGTGTTACTGCTCCTTCTCAGGAGCAGATTCAGCAGAGAACAGTGTTCTCAGGCTTTCCACAGAGATGTGTGAAGTTCACACATTTTCTGCCCTCCCCCCCTTTCATAAAAAAAATATTTAAAATTCTTCCACCACATTTTTTTAATCAACGATAGCTGCTCTAAATCTGTATCTCCATTGGTGTGTACTCGGAAAGCAGTTGGAGTATGAAGGATGAAGCTCTGTGAGGACGTAACAGAGCAAGATTCTCTTTAATTTAAATTCTGACAAAAGTGTGCATCCCTCCCTTTCTCCTTCACCTCACTCCCCATTGTTCCCCGTGGCCTCCTTCTAGAACTGAAATCTGTTGATGTTGATCTGTATCTGTTGAAACACTGATACACATTCATATTACGAGAGAAATCAGCAGTCGCAGGGCATCCAAACTGAACACAGCAGGGAGGATAATAACCAAATATTAAGCCTCTTGCCAAGGAAAATAATTCAATGATAGCTAACTTAGCAGTCAATTTTAACAAAAAAGGGGATAATTTTACACAAAAAATGGGTGGCGTGCACTTTGTGCTGTGGGATATGCAACTAATGGTTCTACCCAAGCATCTCACATGACAATTCTGTCTCCCAACCAGGAGATTTCTCCCTCCAGTGCACTCTTAATTTTACAGAGCGCTGGGTCGCTGCCTCTGTCTCCTTGGGCTGCCGTGCACCACTGCTTCCCAGGGTGTGCAGAGCGTCGTAGCAGAAGGGTGGGTTTTGCAGCCTAGGCCACTTGACTTTAAGATCATTCTCAGTGAGAGTAAAACCATAACAGAAAAGTGGAACTGTGATTTTATTTGGGGTTTAGATGGACATTGTCACAGCAAAAAGCACATGGAGAAGAAAAAATCAGAAAACCTTGTTAGACTTGTTAATATCAGCTTAAACTGTTATTATATATATATAAGGCTTTAAAAATGCGTGTGATTTTCCCCTGTTCAGTCAGCGGCTTATGAAGAACACAGCCTTACTTTCAGCTGAGGTTGTCCTTGTGGGTTTCCTTCCACAGGCCTGGTTCATACAGCAACTTAATTATGGAGGGAATTTCTTGTCTATGCATTTCATGGAGGGGGAAATAAAGCTTGGAGAGATTTAGTGACTGCTTCAAAACCCGCGTGAAGTCTGTGGAAAGACTACTTTGGATTTGAATCAGGTCCCAAGGGACTTGTCTGCTGCTGTACGGGAAGTATGACCAGGGAATTGACCTTATTGCACCCAGCAGCCTGCTCTTTGAACGAGAACATTCGTGCCCTCTTTTTTAAGCAAGTCTTTGAAGGCAAATTTGGCTATCATGCAAATTAGGTGGGGTATTTCGGGTTCTTGAAAGGAGTTTTTTGAGCATCTGATGAAGGTAGTGTGGTTTAAGCGAAGTATGGGTGAATGGTACTTTTTTGAGTTTTGGTAGCCTCCTTGTATGTGTTGCATTAGTATATATAGGGGGCCTTAGTTTGGCTTACTTTGAGTAGAAAATAATAATGTCTATTTTCTGTGGTTTGGATGAACCACTCATCTTTTATGAACGAAGGAGGTCTTGTGGGGAGACTTAGGATTATCGGGTAAAACAACTGATACAGCTGTAAAATCGGACAAGCCCTCAAAATGAGCCTCCTAGCAACTAGAAACTAAAAAGTACCGTGAAAAGTACCATGTCTTTCTGAAAATTGAGGCCAAGAGAATGTCTCTCATATCATGTAAATCAAACTTCTCTCACGTAGCCATAGCTCACTGCATCTACTCTGTTAACATGTTTATACTCATGCCCTGTCAGGGCTCTTTGTGCTAATCGCTGTGCACACGAGGGGTTGTGTGGGGTAAGGTAGGATAAACACGGTATGTTGGCCTGACATCTAAACACACCTGACTCATCGAAACAAACCTAGATAGAAGGTAACAAATATGCATAAAAGCAATTTTACTTCAAAAAATTATTTTAGGTGTGGAATTAACTTAAAATTTTTGTTTGCTTTTACAGAAAAGATCATATTATCCACATACGCTCTACTAAGTGTTAAGTAACTTGTAGGTCGCTGAGGAAGTCTTTTAGAGAGGGTGGTGGTTTCTTGGTCTGAGGGACATAACAGTGGGGTTTCCAACTAAGTTACCAGTGCTTTAGTCATGTGCAGGGCTGCCGTGACAGGTACACAAGAGCAGAAGTGGGAAAAAGTCCTTCTTCCCTTAGCAATTTAGTTTACTTCTTTATCAGAGGCAGTTGAATACTAGATTGTCCAACCCACACCTTTTTAGGTTGTTTTCCTTTCATGTGACAGACCATCTCTGAATAAAATGTCCCGTAAGCCCCAAGGCTGTTTAGCCCCTTGGCTCTGACCTCCCCAGGTACAGAGATGTCCCGTTTACTCTGACTGCAGGGGAAAGTTACACAGCCTTCACCCGCCAAGTGCCCTTACCTGGCCCTGCTGGTGTGGAGAAGGTGCAGCCGAGTGCAGCCCAGCTGGGAGCTGCTGCAGTGGCAGCTCTTTGGCATTGAATGCTGGTTAGAGGGACCCAGAAGTCGTACGAAAGAGACTCAGGAATATGGAGACAACCACTCCAAAGAGCAATCTGAGCATCTGTGAAAAGCCTGCTGCACCTCTTTATACTGCTGTTACAACCCACTCACCTTCCATGCTTACTGCGATGCTCTGTATCGAAATGGAAGACAAATCTCTCTCACAGCTACAAGACCTTCCTTCCAGAAGGCTTCGTCCGTTCATACCTGCCGTTGGTGTTTAGTCACTGTGTTAAGTTCAGGCAGCATTCTCCCTCAGCTGTGCCTTTTTCCTCTGATGTTATTAGTAATTAATATCTGTACAAACAGAAATCCTCTTTTAGCAGAACAGAGCTACGCCGGTGAGCGCCAGACCTCCCAGACCCAAAGCACGCTGCCTGCATGCGACAGATGTGAAGGCAGTGTCAAGAGTCGCAGATTTCATTTTGCTGAAGTAATGCTAACGTACATTATTTCGTGTGAGATTACAAAGAAAGATTGTGATATTTTATTACTCTGTCAATCAGGCTGCAGCCCGGCTCTCGCCTGAGTGCAGAGCCCTCTCCCCCCTTCCTCCTCAAACAAAGCAAACAGAAAACCACACACTTTTTGAAGGTGTTTATCATGAAAAGTATGGGGCATGGTGGCACCTTCAAATGGAATAGAAAAAACATGCCAAATCAGTTCCATTGTGAAGTAAAGAGAGCAGGTGGATTTCATGAATATATATGTGTATTTACTGGGCCTGGAAGATTTCTGTAAAGATGAGGATGAAGTAAATCAGTACAAAATACACGGCAATGGAATGAATTTCTTTAGAACAGAAGTTTTTTATTGGAGAAACATAGTAATTAGTTTCTGCCACCCATAGCTGCAGACGGAGTGCTCTGCTAATGAAAGATAGTGCAGATATTGGCTGCGAAAGAATACAGAAAAATTACAGGCCCTGACAAAAGGGTGTGTTTTTCATTTACTAACTTTTCTTCCCTGCATTTTCCCTCGAGTTACCTTGTTTTGTGTACAAGAGATTCGGGGGGCGGGGGAGGGTGGCGCATGGCATGCATGGGCAATTACTTTGCATGCTCATTTCAATCATAATCCATTCAGAGTGATAAAACTGAAATCAAACGTAATTTATAATCTAGAACATTGCAGCTAGAGCTTTTTAAATATTACAGCTGCAATGTGATTTGATGAAATCCCTTACAATCATTCAGCTCTTTTAAAACCAAAACACATTTATCCGTAAGTGACAATTACATCTTCATTTTTTCTTCTGAATACTCGACGTGTTGTTGTGGTTTGGGGAGATGATCTGATGTAAGCAAGGATTGCTTACGCCGTTTATTTTCAGACCCCCACGTCTCCTGAACCTGTTCCATGGGCTGCCATTTGCACAGTACTGCTAATCAATACGAAATGATGCGCCACTGGTAGGTGGTTAAAAAGAAAAAAAACTTCAAGTGGGGCTTACCCAGTTGTAGTGGCTGTCTTGTTAACGCCACCGTCATGTGTTCTGAAATGACACTGCACAGTAATTCCACTATGTAAGTGCGTTGATATGAGTGGCATTTAATTCCGTGTTTAGAAAGCCCAAACCAGCATGAGATGATTGTACATCCTCTCTCCTAGCACACACAGGGAGAGGATTTCCCCTAGACATGACACGGAGTGTAATTTCTTAGTTATTGATTTGTTTTATTTCCAAAAAGCCAATTGTGAGCGAATCCCAGTAGCCTGACGCCGAGTACATCTGTAGCACATTTCTGAGCAAGCTGCTGCCAAACCAGTTTCTGTTTTGTCCACAGAAGCTGATCTCTTCTATGTGGTTAATTGCCATTATCTTTCCTTTATTTGTTACAATCAGAAATGCCTAGCTGCTTTTTCATCATTCTCTGAAACACTGCAGCATTATTCACTTTGGCAGAGAACGCCCGGGTGTGTTGAGTCCAAAGTTGACACTCGTTGGAAGGAGTCTCTGATTTCTGCAGGCTTTGCATTGTGCTCGAGTGTCTTTCTTTCCCTGCTTTCCAGCAGCAGCTGCAAGGCCTGTTTGCTTCTGGTTGCAGCTTCCTGCCTCTTGTTCTTCGAGCAGCCTCGTTTCAGGTCTGCTGTGCTTCTTAGAGTTGTGCGGAAATTGGAAATTCCCTCTTTGAGGTTTTAAATTTGATTTAGTTCTCTACTGAGACAAATGCTCTTCCCCCTTTGACTGTGAATTCTTCAGGAAGAGAAATGTTTTGCATTTTTTGGGGGGAAAAAAACAAAAAAGGCTTGAACTTCTTAGTGGAGTAAGTGATCACTTTCAGGGACATAGCAGAGGATCAGAGCTCCCCAGCTGGGCTTGAAAATCCAATATTGAGGCAATGAGGAAAGTCCAGTGGAGAAGGAAAGCCAAACCCACAAAACTGGGACAATATGAAGCAGTAGGTACTTTATACGAGGTAAAGGACTGGCCTGAAGTGAATATTTTTGGATTTGCCAGCCTCAAGAGGTTAAAAAACGTTGAACTGGATGTTCCAAAGCAATCATCTGTTTTGCTGAAAAGACCCCGAGTTCTTCTTTTCTTTGAAGTTTCAAATTTCTGCTGCTCTTTCTGGCATATCAGAGACATACCATTAATATTTGCAGATACTTTGAGAGGTGGTCCTGGGGTGCTGCAGCTGGTCCCGTCCTTCCCATCTGCTGATCTGAAAGCTGCTGCATCCCAGCCCCAACCAAACCTGTTCCTGCGGGCGCTGCATTGCATGTGCAGCTACCCCCAGCTCCGTCCGTCACCCTCAGCTCTGACTCTCCTTGGGTTATGTCTCCAAACAGGGCAAGGGCAGCTGCAGAAGGGATCCTTTTGCTCCTGCCCTCTTCTGGCCCGTTCTTAAAAGAGAGCTTAGGAAAAAAGAGCTTTTGCCTACTGCTGGTGGATGTTGACGGAGAGGAGCGGAGCTGATGAGCCCGTCCCAGGAGGTGTGGAGAAGCGGGGCAGGCGGACAAAAGGAAGGCTTAGGAAGAGTTGAATAGAGCCACAGAGTAGCTAATGATATAAAGAGGGAATGGGAAAAATCTGATAACATCTTTCAGATTTGAGGGCATGCTGGCCAGCAGAGCTCTGCTTACAGGAGTGAAAAGTAAGAGCCGGACAGGGGCAAGTCAAGGCAGGAGGCAGGACTTCTGTACTTAAAAGCCTGAGATGGGCCTGAGTAAGTATTGCTGTGCTGGGCAACGAAGAAGTCAAAAAGAGTTAAAGATCCTGAAAAGTATGCAGGATTGTGTTACTGTATCCTAAACACAATGCCGTTTAAAATGTAATTGTTTCAAAATAACACTTTCAGATAAAATAACAGTAGAATCAGTCTAACTTTTCAAGCTGCCTGGATTTTAATGGAAGTATATATGTTCTGATTAGATTCCTCTGTCCAACTCTATATTCAATTAATTTGATAATATTGACATTTATTTTCTCTCCTTTTAATCACTCAGCCTTATTGCTGTTTCCTGCTTTGTGTTAGTAAAGGCATGTTTTTGTAGATTGTGGCACAGACAGTAAGAAGGGCTGAATTTGAAAGGGCAGAAATAAGCTTTACCTGGTAATGTGCCCCATGTTGCTTCCCACATGGTGTGCTCACTTTCTACTTTTATCATATTTTTATGTTCTTCATATTGTATGAAGTGGTGTACCTGAACCTAAAAACAGAGCTAGATTAAGGGAAGTATAATAACATTTGAACGAGTTCAATCTGAAGGTTCTTGTTTTAGCTGATGGCATCGCTGGTTTTCATTATAGATGATTTTTTTTTTCCTTTGGTATGAAAGAAAGGCAAGAGAGTTGGGCCTAGACAATTTGGTAAAAAGCCTTAGTAATTCAAAAGCACCAAGGCTCGGTGATTGTGTGTAGATGGTGGAACTGTGTCGCTCTAAGTCCCTGTAAAAGGAAGATGCTGCTTCAAGTGACCGAGGTGTTTTGTGTGAACGATCTGTAGAATTGTAATTGTTTGTGCAAGTGTAATTTGGCTGCTAGTGTGTAGAAAACATGTGAAATGTAGTATTTTTAGTGTTAATATGCCAATTTAATTTATTTTTAATGTGATTGCATATGCATTATACCTGGAGGATTGTATTCTCTAAGCAGAGTGTAGTAGGTTAAGTGTTTTTAACATAAATCCGTTGTGAAACGCTTGTGAACAGGGTGTTGGGAAGACTAAAGGAATCTGTACAAACTTCTGCTTTCTTCTGTTGGGAGCTGTAGAGATACCCGTGTCTTTACTCTCTTGCTAGGGCAGTAGATCACATTTTCTCTTTTCTGTTCCTATGTTTCAAAATCAATATTGTCTCTGCAGTTTCAGTTTTCTTATCTGCTCTATCTTATCTGCTGCCTTCGTGGGGCTAGACAACAAAGTCAGTCATGAAAAATATTAACAATGGAGATTTTTTTAACGATATAGTTTTGGATGAGTATTCCAAAATAACATCGTGTCCTATTAATGACTGAGTTTCAGAGTGTGACCGTAGATCAAGAAAACCTAAAGCATTGACTTGCTCTATACCTGTTTTTAATATTGCAGTGACAAATCCCCACAAAAGGCCACTTGGAAGCATTTTATTTGTGTTTTGTGTTGCAATTATTCATTGCAGAGAAGATCTAACTACCTCACCTGAGACCTCTTACAGTAGCTGCTGTATAATCACTCCAAAAAAAAGGCAACACAGAGAAGGATAAAGAATGTTATTTTCTCTATTTTACGAATGGATAGACAGACACAAAGAGACTGGGGGTTGTTCTGGATCATGCATACTTTGCAGAAATAAGTTGGGCATTTTTTAAATAGTCTAAGATCTGATTCCTGGTGCAGTGCCTCAAACCAACAGTCTTCTTTGGTCATTAGTAAAAAGAATAACAATGTTAATAACGAGTTTAATTCTTGGTATTGTTTTCCCCAAAACATTAAAGAGGAGAAAATTCAGACAGGGAATGTGTATTAAGGCAGAAAGAAAAGAAGTGGAATGCATTAGGCAATTATATTATTTGTCCTAAAATGTGGAGGCCTAGCTTTTAGAAAATGCTTCTCATTCATCACAGGTATGGAATTCTGCTCTTTATATATGCAGAATTTGTTTAGCAAGCAGTGAAAGTAAAGTTGTTTTTCGGTTGTTTGTGCGTTTTTTAAATGTCTTCAAAAGCAACATTCCCTTGCTTTTCTATCAGTTCCTGTGCTGACATCAGGTGGGACCCAAGCCTTGGACGTGCACGGTGCACACCAAGCGTGGTGCACTGGAAGAAGCGCCTGCAAGAGCAGGGTTTGCCTCACAGAGAAGCATTTTAGTTGTGTCAGCACAGGACTGAAACTAGGCCGATTATCTCTACGCACAGGCTCGTTTATTATCTTGGGCACAGCATCAGACTGATAAGGCTTTTGGACTCGAACTGGCATCTCCACAAGAGCGTTCAGCTGGGGTTGATGCTAGCAAGGGCATCCCCGCAGTGTGCTTCCCTGCACAGCAGACACCGTTACTGTCTCTTCTCAGCCCATGCCTTAGGAGGGTGGCAGAGAGACCAGGATCTTCCGAGAGGCTGGCTCTAGTTTGGCGGTAAGCTTGTCGTTCCCGACTCCCAGTTTTGGAGAGGTGCTGAGTGCTTACATCTTCAACTGGAGACGACTCAGGTACTCAGCGCACCTCAACGTAGGTTATTCATTTCATCATTTCTTGCCAATTTTCAGCACTCAGCTTCCCAGGACTGCCTTCCTAGCGTGTCTAGACTTATTCACAATCCACGCCTTTGAAGATCATTAACACTACTGACTAGACGTGTGGGATTAGAGGTGGGTATTTAATGAGAGCGCTGTTGTTTCTCCATGCCTTTTGGGGGCTGGGATGAAACATGATTTAGAAGCTTGGATTTTGGAAGATGATATGTGTAAAACCGGTCTCTCTGCATACGCTGGGGGGTTGTTTGAAGAACAAGTGACTTCCATCCCTGTACCTCAGCATATGAAGGATCAAACAGAAAGTGCCACTTCCCTTTAATGTTTTTCTAGCTGGGTAACAGCTGACTAAAGGTATATGAGCAAATACCTTGGGACACCTCACTATTTGTGTTTTTTTTTTTTTTTTAGAACCAGTTTAAGTAAATTTACATTTCAGCTCTTTCTATCTAGCAGTTTTCTCTCTGGTTTGGGATTAAGCCAGCTAAATTTGTGTTAAGATGTACTAAAATTGGATGAAGAATGCTAATATGCTAATTTTGGAATGATCTGGAGTTGATGCTTGAGATGTGGCTGACACATGATTAGGATAATTTCTTAAAGGACAGTGGGGTCTCGTGTTCTGTGTTTATGCAAGAGCACAAGGAGTTAGAATCCTTGTGGGAGCAGAGATGCAAGATGGCTCTACCAGAAGACTTTCTTTAACATGTGTCATTCAGGAGAGAAGGCTGAAAACCTGCAGTCCTTTCAGCTTGATTCTGTATTACCTGGCTTCTCAAAAATAGAGATGTTTTTTAAGAGAGAGTTGTTAGTGGGAAATTTTCTTGAACGTTCTCTAGATTGATTTTCTTGAAACTTATTTTCAGAATATATCTCCTGTCTTACTTGTCACTGGAGGAGTCCATATTGGTGAAATACTACCTATGCTACTTCAGCCCAGGAAGACAGCTGGCAGCAGTCAGACAAATTTGAAGACTTTTTTTTCTTTTTTTTTTTTTTTTTTCTTCCCATATATGTGACAGATTTTATGGCCTGTCCCTCACCATTTAAAAAAAAACAAAACTATTCTGGAGGTTCCAGACTGACTGCGTTTAGGTCTCCTTTGAGCTTCTACACCGTGAATAAGATCTGGAGCAACCTATGATCAAATTTTAATGAGCAGTAGTCATACTATCCACAGGCATAGATCACGCAGCCAGTGTTAGTGGTTAGAACTACACACATCTAAAACAGATGCCTTTTTCATCATTGTCTCTGCGTTACTCTTCTCTGGGGATATAAAATAGCATTTAAGAATCCTCCCAAGGGTGCATTCGTGGAGCAGATAAGACAATTTCTTCAGCTAGATTGCAGCTGTAATTCTTTTCAATTGTAATTGCCGGCTGGAGAGGTGCCTGCAGGCCAGAGCAATGCTGTTCTTTACATTAGTTTCTTTGAAAAGAAGGGGAAATATAAACCTGGTGATTGTTTCGAAGATTTTTTTTCCAGGTGTTGTCAAGCGAACTCAAAATACCGAAGTATCTTAGTAAAATAGAAAATAAATAATAACAAAACCCCCATGGAGTTTCCTCCTTTGGCAGGCTGTAGGCTTACATACTTGGGTTGGGAAAGCTGTCCCACAGTTGGAAGCCTGTATTGCAGTCAACTGCCTCTCATCACAGTGTGTTCTAGGTGAGAAGACTGCAGTCTCTTTCCCTTAACTGCTCATTTATTTCTGTGTTGCTTTGTTTGTGGCAAAGAATGAAATGTTCTCTCTCCAAACATTCTGACATTTGGCAGGGACTGAGGAAGGAAGCGCTGTGCCAAAGCAAATCCCCGAGCAAAAGCTGCAGAGGACTTACTATTTTTACTTTTTTGTCCTGAGAAAATCTGTGAGATGGTGGAGTCGTGCTGCAACTGCTGTTCCAAAAGGTGGCCACTTGCGTAATGACAAATGGAATCAAATAAATTAATGTGGTGTAATTTAGCAATACTTGACTTAGCAAAACGGTGTTGTGCCAGATCTTCATTGCCGTAAGTTGACTTGATGCAGGTGCAAAGATGTGTGCCAGTCCTGAGGCAGAGCTGAGACCAGTGGGAGTTGAGTAGGAAGCTTGCCAAGTGTAACGTTTATTAATTTTGCACTTGCTAAGGGATAGCTCTGTAGCTTGTTGCTGTGTCACACTGCTTTCAGGCAATCTATACTGGAAGATGATCAGTTGCAATGTGTAGAGCTTGGGCTGAAGAGCACTTTGTATTGTTGAACATCAAAAAGGAAGGGCAGGACTGACTTGTAGTCACACAACAGCTGGGGAGGAGCACCTCCTGAACTGAGGGATTGAAAGTCCCCATGGCTTTTCATGTTGTAAATCACCGTCCGGTCTCTGCACCGTGCTTGAGCAGTTCCCTAGATCACTGAAATGACTTGAGGTTAGATGTAGGGCTCAGTGGGTGAATTTAGGTTGACTTTGTAAAGATCCGATCAAAACTGTCCACTCTTGAGTTTTGGAGCATGAAAGGGTGTAAGACTCCTGTGCGAGTCCAAAGAGAAGTCCAGAATTAGGCTACTTATTAAATGGCTCGTTTTCAAGAATACTGAGCATTTGTCTTTCCTGTTGCAGTCAGTAAGCACTTCTGGCAATCTGCCCAATTCAAATGTGGTTTTAGAAATATTTACACAGGTTTCTATTTTTAATAATCTTCATCTTTATTCTTGTAACAGCTTTTATATTAACCGAAAAAAAAAAAAAAAAAAGCTTTTGAGTTCAGTTAAAAACTGCTGATTTGACAAATCTGTTTTCTCCATAAAGCTGCATGATGGGAGTGTGGTTAAATCCAGTGGCCTCGTCCTGGCATAAGGAATAGTAGGTTGCACATGGCATATCCATTTCAGTCAAAGCCTGATGCAGCCAGCCTTGGGCTCATTACTCCAGAAATACATTTTCCCTGAAAAATGAGTCTATGTAAATTTTAGAACTCAAAAGTACAATTCAGCTCTGAAAACAGCCAGAGCGGTTTGAGAAATACACATGAGTAGTTTGAGAAATGAGGTGAATCGTCGTTCCTCAGAGGTTTTTTTTATACTAATAAATTGCTGTGGCGTTTTGTTTTTTCATGAAAATTATGAGTCATGTTGTTTCACATACAAGCAATTTAATCAACAAAGTTGGTGTAGTGGAGTGAGCATACATTTAGCTTGCATAATGATTCTTGATTATCCAGAATGGGGATTTTTTATACCCGGCAATACGGAATTGGTTTGGTTGCCTGTTGACTGTAAGAGATGTTTGTTTGTAAGACCCAAAACCAGTGGGCTGGTTTGCTGAGTTTAGTCTGGATTCTGAAAGCCTTGTGACTTCAAAAGACTGTTAGAGGAAGGCCTAAAGAATTAAGAAATGTACGACTGAGAAAACACTGCTTTTTCATTGTCTTCTCTCTCTCTCTCTCGAGTCATTTCACATCATTCAGGACTGGATTGTCTTTCACTGTCACTATCTTTAGCCAAGGCCCCCCCGTTAAACGATGCTGTTACTATACCCTATTAACTACTGGTCAGTTGGCTCAGCAGATGTACGAATGGTATTTTAAAAGATGATGAAAATGTATTGGGGACACATTCAGAGGAGCAGACTCAGTCTTCTAATGTAGACAGTGGGACATGGGTTATCAGAATCCTCTTTTAAATAACAGGAAGTCAAGATCTTGGTCTCAGTTATATCCATCTGCTGTTGAAAGAAAATCAAAGTTCAAGACGAAGTAGCTCCTTCTTTAGTTTACATTCTGCATGTACTGCAACACTGATAAGGAGGAAAGAAAAAAGAATGAAGAATAAAAATATGAAACGATGTAAAATAAATACAACTTTACATGAAATTTGTACATTCCAAATGCTCAAGGAAAAACATAGCTTTAGGCACCGGTCCCTATTCCTTTCATTGCGGGCTAAAGCAAATGGAATGGATAAATTCCATACTGCTCTTTAGAGAATGTTAAGATTTTTATGTCAGTTGGATGTGAGGGGAAAGCAAAAGAATCTCTTACCCGTTTATACCAGCAGACAATGAAAAATGATTCTCTTTCAAATAGATAACAACCTTACCTTCATCCCAGCAATACCTAAAATGGTCTGGAATGGCTTTTCATTATCTAGCTTACACATCTGAAAAATGAAAGGCAAGAAGAATAGAAACAGGAAACCAGTTCCTTTTGATGGATGCAGTTTCACTTCTAACGGCGCTCTTGAAATTCACATTCTCAGACACGTTTGCCCAATAATTTTCAGAGCAAAGTCCTTGGGGGGATTTCCCAAATGACTGCTATATGCATTAAGAGGAACTAAGGCTTTTCTCCCTCTTTTCTTTCCAGAGGTATTTGTGTGCAGAATGCTTGGCCTAGATCCTCAGATGCTAGATAGGCAAATACATACCATAGCTGAAATTTGCCCTGCAGTGATGCTCATCTCTGCACAAACTGCCAGCACAGCACCTTCTGTTGTGTAAGGCCAATTTTAGGTCCTTAATGTGGTTCTTCTGTTGTACATCAGAATTTATGTAGATCATTGCACTGGGGTAAATTTTCCTTATTTGCAACCAGAAGAGATTCCAGTGCCAGTCCCAGTGCAATTTCAAGCCATGCTTAAGAAATGCTGTGTCACATACTCTTGGTTTCTGTAGTTCATGAAATAGTTGTCATCTTATCTCCACTTTGATTATTGCTGCCTTGAATTGAACGTATGGCTGTGGCTTGGCACCGCGTCTCCCAGGTTTTAATGCCAGGCAGTCTGATGGAATGGAGATAGGAGCTTCTTGGGAGAGGTTTCCTTGTATAATACAGACTCCGAACTTAGGGATTATTACTTGTAAAATGTCTAGATAGCCCTGTGGCTTCTCTGAAGCTGGTCAAAGTCCTGTGCATGTGGGGAAAAAAAAATCAGGGGAATTTTTCAGTTTTGGGTGCATTACAGTGACAGGCCTTGTCTGTTGGATCAAGGAGGAGGATGGGAAAATAACGAGAGCAAAACCTTCTAATAAATTATGTAAATCCTTTGCTCTATAAGAATAGCAAATGTGCCTGGTTTGGATTGTTTTTCCCTGTACTTCTATTCTTTGGAGAACTGGGAAGTGTAAAGGGCAGAGACCTTTCTGGACTGTGGCTGCAGATCATTGAGCACAAGTGGACCTTGATCTTGTTTAGGAGCTGGGAGTTCCTTTGAGCACTAAAACTAAGAATTATTGTTAATTTTATTGACTTAAGGCACAAGCCTTTAACATTTTCTCTGTTCCTCCATTCAAACTTAATTATTTAAATGCCTAACTTGTTTATAGCTTACAAAACCATTGGTTTGGGAACATTTTACTGAACAATAGGGCAAAACAGAGAAGAAGTTCATTTAAAAATGGAAAGATTTGGACTGCATCCAGCTTCTGAGCTTTGCTTGCTTGCTTAGAGAGAGGAACAGCAATAATATGCTTCAGGGTAAAATACTGTGACTTAACTGCATCTGTTGTGTGACTGATGATGCTATAAGGTCTGACAAACATTGGCTCATTGTCCTTTATTTCTCCTAATGTCTCATGTATTTTTTAAAAATAATATTATTGGTGATAATAACTGGAAGTTCATGGACGACTTTTGTGAAGGTGATAAAGCGCCAGTGACATATGTGCTTGTCTTTAAGGAATGCTCTGGAAATCCTAGAGTGATCTGAAATGGGGAGGGAAATGCTGATACCAGGAGTCTGGACTTGATCTGTGAAAGAGATAAATAGTGACTCGGTATCCCTCTTCCTGCAATAACATTTTACTAGACGTTGCTATGTTAAATACTTACAAATGATTCATATGTAAAAACAAAAGCCAAAGTGGAATGTATTTGCACTACCCATTCATGCCCAAGTTATTGTTGAGATGCATAAAGCTGTTGCAATTACTATCACTTTTAATAGGTTTATTTAATCTTAATATTATATGTGGATCTGAGGCCGTACCGTGAGGCATTTTATAGGCTCCCAAGATCTACTGCATTCCTTTACCAAGCTGTTTTCTGTGCCTGTTCCTTCTGCTTTGCTGCCTGTGTTTGATGTGAATGATGCTATGAGAGAAAAGCATAAACTGCATACCTTGAATACTGGGCTTAATGTTATATTGGGTGTCCTAACAGACAGCAGGCTGCTCAAGAGAGGCTGGACTGGGTGTACTGAGAAAGCAGAACAACGAGAAAAAAAAGCAGAACATTGCCTGAGACAGATATTTCAAGATATTTCAATGGAATCACCTGGACTGAAAATTACAGACCTGATCTGCCGAAGTAAAAGGATTCAAACACTTACAAATGCAGACTGTCTCCAGTGCTGTGGTTACACATGCCTGCCAAGTGTTCCGGATAGTGTGAAAGTCTTTAAGCTTTCGGCGGCAGCTGGAACCTGGTAACACCTGGAGGAGCCCTGTTGTATTTCACATTTGGTGGATGCTGTTGCAGATAGCAAGAAAATCTCTTCAGTTCTCCCCATTATGTTGCAGAGTGCTTTATTTTGCTGTCTTTCTGTGCTGGCAGAGAGAGATCATTAGAGACAAATGACATATTTCATTTATCTCAGACAAGCCATTTACAAGCTTGTCTGGTGTTTCCTATGACTCTGACCCTTCCCTACAAATAAATAATACTGGAGTTCTGCCACTGCTTTCAATTTGAGGAGAATTGGGCTCCAGCAGAGGGTACAATCCATGGGACAGTAGTTAATACAGCAATTCCTATAGCAACATTCAGCTTCTATTAGTCTCCGTGGGTGCACCAAGTCTCTAATGGTAGAAGCCTAGGGAGACCTGGCTTTGAAGTGTATCTGGAAAGTGACCATAAAAAAGATATATTCCCCAATTTCACCACTTGCAAAACTTCCATTCGTAGGCTCCAAAAGCACAGTTATTGCCAACATGACAGACATTAGGAGGCAAAACTGTAGGTACGCTGGATAGGAGAGGAACACAAAGGGCCCACAAAGAATACTGACCTTGTTTGCAAGTAATGGAAAACGTTGGTGCCAGAAACAGCTGGAGCTAGAGTTATAGCTGGAAAAAAGAAGAAGAAGAAAAAAAAAATGCAGGGAATATGCTGACTCTTGTTTTACACTACTTAGCAAAGCTGGGGGTGATTTAGGATCAGTTCCCAACACAATCCCAAGAATAAATGCTGTGGCCAGGGGTGATAATATAATTGACACATCAGTGACAGTAAATAAGACTTCTGCCCTGACTATATACCTGAAGAACGAGGATCAAAGAGTCAAGGCTCTACAGTTCAGAAATAAATGAACGCTACCAGGTTTCCACCCAAAGTAGGTTCAAAACCTGCCCGTTACTGAAGGGCACTTACGGCACGCTGCTTTGGGCTCAGTGTAGCAGCAGAACTTTCCTTCAGCTGGTTGTCCAGCAGCCACTTAAACCTGGCCACAGTGGTTTTACCTCAAATGGCCTTGTTCAATACAGGTTTGATGTGAATGTTCTTTCATTTTTTCCAATCTATACAAAGCAGATCTGTATAGTCCATCGCTTCATCTCTCCAGTACAGAAGTATCTTGTCATAGTGTTGAAGGAACGTCACATCTTCCACACCACGTTATTTGCATTGCCAGCATCGCGAGTAGAAGTGTCACAACCGAGTTTCCTCTAGGCAGGATTTATGTTGCCTCATTTTAAATATCTACAGCGTAGATGTCAAAGTAAGAGCTCATTATCCAAACTCCCCGTGCAATCAGGGGAGAGAAATGGGCACTTCTAAGGCTGAGCTAATCAATAATTCACCAAAGCAGGTGAGGGAAGCTGCTACCTTTTTCATTCGCAGAGTCTCAGGAATCAATATGTTGGATGTGCGAGCTTCCATTCTTCTTGTTATACTTCTCTGGTCTTTGATTCTCTTGTTAAGTAGTTGCAAGTGTTTCAAAGTGGACATTAAAACCCCTCCCCAGATTTAATAACAATGGCATTTTTCTAGTATAAACAATAGAATACGTTGTTTATGCTTTCATTGCATTTAAAACAGTTTCAAATTATTGTATATAGAACTATTATAGAGTGAGTTAGTAGTACTGCTTGTAAATATTTCTTAGAGCTGTTAAGCTGTTTTAGAGGCTTTGAGTAAATATATACCACTATCAAAACCGAGCAGCATGGTTAAACAGCAGTGTAAAAGAAGGCTTTTATAAATAAAGAAGCATCTGGCTCAAAATGGGAGGTGGAAAAGAGCCATTTAAATATGAAAATAGACCATAAATAAATATAAAACCATGAGGCAGACCTAAGAAGATTTTGAGGAACAACTAGCTGAAGGCATAAAACCACTGAAGAAAAATACCTTTTCCTCCAGAGAAGAGATTCTGCCAGAGAAGCTGCTTAGCCAATGGATGTGTAAAAAGCACAAGCAAGAAAAACAGCATGGCAGAGAAGCTGAGTGAATTATTTGCATTGGTGTTCATGCTAGAGGAATGTGTGATTTTTTCCTTTATGGTGCCACAGATGAAGATCTTCCTTGTGTTCAGGTCCTGGTAGGAGAGATTTTAGAAGAAACGGAAATGAAAAAACAGATACAATGAAGCTGAAATAATTTTTCTCATTTTTTATTAGAAAGAGAACTAACGTTGTCCTCTATACGTCTGGGCTGGGAGTCTGTGCTGTGCAATGTATTCGTATCTGAACTACAGAGAGGACCAGGAGTAGTGAGTTGATCAGGATTTCTGGTGATTAATTATTTTTGAAGATGGAAATCAACATCTAAGCTGAGAAAAGTCATTCTAGAATCATTTATGAACAGTTCTCTGAAAATGTCCCCCCAGCACTTTGATCCTGTGGATAATGCTAATGGTGTATTGCGAACTATTAGGATGAAAATGGAAAACATAATAAAAAATTGCTGTAAGATGGTGTACTCAATGGTGCAGATGCATTTTGAATATGATGTGCATCTATCCATCTACCCCTAAAATAACATGTTATTAGGAAAGGCAAGAAGATACCAGGAATGGTCAAGCACGGATGGCCACAGAAGAGAGACCAACAGCCTGGGACTGCTCAGCGGGGAAAGAGGGTGCCCAGAAGTCGTGGGGCAGAGGTTTTGAACGGCAAGCTGAAGGTGGAAATACTGGTTTCAATTTCTCTGCACACAGCACCTACAAGGCATGAGATAGCACGTCTGAGCTGCAGCCTTAAAGCAAACAAAAGGAAGTATTCATTTTGCACAGCACACAATTAAGTCATGGGATCCATGCTACAGGATGTTTCGTATGCCAAAAGTATATATAAGTTTGAAAACGATTAGACAAGTCATGAAAGAAAGGTCCATTGAGGGCTACTAAACAGGAAGATGCTGATGTAAGCTGCAGTTCAGGAAGTCCCCAGGCTGCAGGTTGCCAGGAGCGGTGGAAGTTATGGGGGGACTGCTCGGGGCGTCCTTCTGCTCGCATCTGCTCCTGGTCACTGCCCCCGGAGAGCGGGGAGCGCTTAGTTCGTGCTCTGGTCGTTGTGTGCAGCTGCTGACATCCCGTGTTTTGGAACCTCTATCTTAGGATGTTAAAAGTGAAGGAAGAACTGAGTTTAATTTTCTTCTCTCCTGCAGTTTGTCTGTTTCATGCATTTCACTCGGTTTCGGTGATGAAACTGGACCTCTGGATTCATTTTGAGTTGCAGCATGCTCACTGTCTGGTTCTCCAGCACTACCAACACGTATTACACCAGGTGGGGATGTCTGGTGCACCTGGACAATGTGTTTCCAAATAAGAGAAAAGAAGCTGTCAAAAAGATAGGGAACAAAACAAAATAACGAGAGTATTTCTACTCACACAGTGTTCTGAATTGGTCTTCTACTGATGGCTGGGTTTGAAATGTCAGTAGTTAATTTTGATTCCTTGATAGTATTTTAACCCAATTCCACAGGAATTCAGCACCTTCAGAGGAGTTTGCTGCCTATGTCCCTTTCTGGTAGGAGTTTTGAACTCTTTAGCCGTGGTTTCTCATAACAGGTGTGGTGGGTGTTCCTCCCATGTTGGGGACTGCTCCTTAAGGCAGGGTTAGAGCAGGAAAGAGCAATTATAAACATTCTATTTTAGGGAAAATCAATCTAAATATGAGTTACCCAGAATAAAAAAGTCCTTTTTGGTCATAACAGCCAATTGTAAACTATCTATCGGATGGAAATGTAACATGAAATCAATGACTGGACCACTCTTTGTTATATTTTGCTGCCACACTAATGGAATCCCCGAATTCGCTCAGCCAATCCGCCAGCTGCCATGTCCGGAGAGGAGCAATGCAGCCAAGGAAATCTAACCCCAGAAGAGAAATTCCAGACAGAATACAGTGACATTTAGATCCACCAGAGTGTATTACAGAGACCTTAAGGACTACTACAATTAGTAAGCACAATAGCAAAGATTTTTAGTAGCAATATAGTAAAGACAGACTCTTAAATGATGCAGGAATTTGACAATTTCTTGTTAAAAGACTTCACAGTTTCCTGTTATTAGGTTGATGTCTTGACAAAATTTGATTTTACTTAAGATGGTCACTTTAAACCATCATATAGAAGGTCAGATGGCAAGGATTATACTTTACATGGTAATATATTGCCTTTAACATTCGTAAGCCCTATAGTGCGCTGCTAAGGAATGCTGTGATCGGTTGAAAAGATCCCACCAGCTCAGCTTAGCCAGCAGATCGTTCTTTCCAGTAGACATTTCTATAATTAGATATTTGAAAAAAGAAAGGATGTTATTTGTTAGTACCGTTTCAGTTCAAATGCATACACCGATTCTTCAAGCTGAGAAGTATATATTTGAAAGAAATGGAAGTGGAAATGCTCACTGGAGGTGTATCTTTTCCCCATCTTACAAAAATGAATATGAAGCTCAAGTGAGGTTGAAGTTTTGGTAGCTTTCTTTTTTACCTTTTCAAATCGCTCCAATTTATTTATGTATTTTACTTTTTCCTGTGTTTAAATTAACAATATATTAATGTTAATTTTGATAAATTACCTTCTTACTTGTTCATCAGCCTAAGTTGCACCTCATAATTGCTAAAGCTCCACTGAAAAGCTAGCTAGACTTCCCCTTTCCATTGCTTCTACTAGACAGTTGTTCAGAACTTCCCTCATTTTTAGAAATGTCCTCCAAGTATCCACAACATATTTGTTTAATGCTAGCATTGTCTTTTTCCTTAAGCAGTTCTTCTTTCTATTTCTCATCTGTATATCTGGAACCAGTAACTGCATCTTCTTAGCCTTGGTTCTGCTTGGCCAAAGAAATTACATGCATTAAAAATACTTATGAAAATTTTGTAAGTCAGATCATTTGACTTGCTGGACTTCTGAGCAATTCTGAGCAGTTTTCCTTTATACCAATCCTTTTTTTTTTTTTTTTTTTTCTTTTCTTTCTCCATTAAAACAGATAATGGAATTGTACTGTTGTTTAGATAAAGGCTGTTCTGTACTGTGTATCTGCAGAGTTGCTGTTCATCTGACTTCCCTTTCACGTTTTCCTTCAGATAGTACTTCACTTAGGTTTACAGAAGGGGATTGAAGTGCCTTCTTTGCATTATTCTCAAAGATTTAGTTGTTTGAGTGCCCAGATCTGAGTTAACATGTTTCAGCCTTGTAGCAATTATGTAGTGACAATTAGCATTTCAGATATTTCTGTATATTTCATTGACAGTCTCTGAAGTTTCTATGGAAAATGATGAATCTGAGCCCATCAAAATGAGCTTGTAATTGCTTTTCTGTGATTTTTTTTTTCCAAAGAGAAAATATCAGAAAAAGCATGATGATGCATTATTCAACCTTATTTTTTCATATTCCAAATACGCACTGATGTCCATCCTCTGAACTATGTTCTTGTCGTTGCCCAGAGAACTGGTTTATCTCCAGAGATTGTCCTGAGGCTCCTCTTGGTCTGCACAGCCAAACACTTGCCCAGTAATCTGCGTATCAGTGGTAACGTGAGCCTGAGTCCTTTCTGCCACTTCTAGGTCATGCCAGCTCTTGGATGCAGTGCCTCAGGTTGCTTGAAAAAGGAATCAGCCTTTTTCAGCGTAGGTAATCTGGCAGGGAGCACAAAATTGTGGGGTTTTGCTGCAGCCATGAAAACTTACAATACTTCTGTGGAAACCAGAGAATATATCAGTGTCAGGCTAGTCTGCAATAGCCTTAGTCAGGTCTGGGCCCTATGCCAAAATTCATGTCGTTTCATTGCTTTTTACTTGTAATGGATAATAGTGCTGCTGTGACCAGTTCTGGTGTTTTATTTTCCCTAGGTACAGGCTGAAATTCTGCCACAGGATCAGAGACACTCGAGAACGCCAGCCTCTATTCGGTTGCACGGAGTGAGTTACTGATTTCTTAACCTTACCGTGAATTTCCTTTACTTGTTAGTGTGAGACCAATAATAATTATTAATGAATTCATTTAATAGGCAATATAGGTACTGTAGTATTGCTGAGCTGCACTCTAGTGTCACTTAGACAAGCATGGGCTATGTCTTTTTTCAGTGTTTTTATTGTACTTGTCACATATATCAAAATTAAAAAAAACCCCACACCATACTTGGGTAAATCATAGGTATTTAAACACAGGCATTTGGAGAAAATTCTTAAAAATGAGACAGGAAGTCAATGAGAGGCTTTGCATCAATGAGGGCGAAGCCTGGCAAAATTTCATTGGTTTTGGAGAGACCGAAGTTATACCCAAACACTAGAAACGAGAGGAGATTACAGTAAATACTAGTAAGAACAGTATGTATTTGGGGCTCAGAAGATATATGAATGTTTTGTATTACAGATATATTAAGGAAAATAATTACTGAATTTAAAAGAAGAGGTGATTATCTTCTTTAGAATTTATTCAACCTTCTTCCAGAATGTTACCAAGCATCTCTCCCAGTTGCATTTGTAACAGTTGTTAAAAACCCAACTAATCCATAAGAAGAAGACAATTCCCTATTGCTCTGTCAGCTTTTTTAGAGTGTTTTCTGTAGAGTTGCCTCTAGTATGCTCTTGGTGTCCTGCCCACTAATTTCTAAGAGACTTCTTCCACGTGGGAGCTGGCTCTTTTATCTAAGCAATTTGTTTTTTTTCTGCTGTTCACCTGCCCTTTGCCATGCGCGTTTCTTGGGTAGCTGTGTCACACTGCAAGCCTTTCCTGCAGCAAGCCCTCATGCTCACTGCTCATGGAAGCTTTCTAACCCCAGATTAGCAAAGTTTCCAAGCCACAGCAGGCGTGCTGAGCACCGATAGAGCCACAGCCAGGCTCTGCAGGTTTGTGTGCTGCCCTGGAGGCAGCAGCAGGGTGTCGGGCAGGGTTGTTCAAGGGCCGGAGGCTCACCCTGGGGCGGTGAAGCAGAGAGGGCGAACCGGTACGCGGGGTGTTGCTTCACACACCCGGGGAGTTACCGTTTGCAGGCAGTTTTAGGAAGTGTTATCTGAGGTGCTGGGGCTACAAAGTGCAAGTGGCAGATACCATGTGAAGAAGCAGGCACACCAAAATTGTTGCTGCTGACCTTGGGCCCGGTGACTGGTGAGGCCGTTGGTGCTGTCTGGAGCCTCGCTGCCTCCTGAGCCTGTGGGGGAGGGAAGGGACAGGCTGAGATGGGATGGGAACAACACTGCCACTGTCTTTTCCCAGAGCAGGATTTTCCTCCCTGGGAAACACAGCTGGGAGCTAGGTCCCCATATGACACCTGTATTTGGATGTGTAGGCTTCTATTTTATTTTTGCCCCTTCCTTTGCCCTTGGTTAAACTTTTGCCCGAATTCTTCAGTGGGCCTGCACGTGGGACAGCTGCTCGGGCACCCACAGATGGAGCAAGTGGTCATGTGTAAGGAGGGCAAGACGGAGGCTCCACGACAGCTCCTCCGCTCCCTGCCTGGTGACAGGAGAAATAGATCCACAGGTCCCCATAGTCTGAAGCTGTGGTTTATTAAAGTAAATTACTTTTTTTTTCTTTTTTTTCTTTTTTTTTTTTTTCCTTTGAGTTATTTATCATTATGCTTTTGCTCAGTTATCAAATTGGAAGCAAATGGAGGAAGAATTTGCTTTGCATGTAAATGAGGAAGGCTGAGACTACTTCTCTTCACCGTGGCACTTCGCGTACCATCTCCTTAAGCCCAAATGGCTAATCTTTCCGTAATGAACTGGAGTATGTCTTTTCACACGAGTAGTTTCAGTGACTTTAGTGAGATTTCATGCGTTAATAGGCAAGCAAGATTTTACCTTTGAGAGCACCAAATCCTTTTGGAAAAATCCTATAATGTTTAAGTAGAAATGAAACCAAGGAATTTATAGATTAATGATTCAAGCCTACGGAACCTAAGGGATAGTTTTCATAGCTTCTTTTAAACATCTGGTAACATTTTGCATTGCTGTTATGTTTACATGGGGTTAATATACTGAGTAGCAGTAATATGAATTGCAGGGAAGTGAGCAATGGAGTGCCGATGGCCACAAGAATAGGGGAAGAGGCAGCAGAAATCACCCTTATTAGCAGTCTGTTAGTAGTTGCTCTCAAACACTTTGTAACACTTTATTAATATTTTAAGGGACGTCTTAATAATTATTCCTTTTATAGATTACTTAAAAATGGACTCTTAAAGTGTGATCACGTATCCTGTCCTACTTGAGTGCTGGAGGTGGACTTTTGTTCTGTGTGTTCTTGGGTTTGTCCAAGCATCAGTAAAATAGGTCCTCTTTCCTATTGTATCTGCCAAATGTAATCAACCTAACCAAAAGAACGCAGTCTTTCTCCCCTAATAAATATACTCCATGTATTTGTATAACACTCTGCAATCATGCCTTGGGCAAAGATCCTTTGCCTTTGACTGGGAAGGAGGCTACCAGTTTTGTGTTTCCTTACCTTACCAGGTATCAGATTCAATGAAAAGCTGCTAATTCACAAACATGGATCTTAGGTTGGACCTTTGCAGAGTTAAGTAGCTATTTATTAGGAAGAAATCAGGATTTGTCCCTCTGTGGTGACACAAATGCTGGATTTCCAAATGGGCAAAAGGGAACCAGGAAAAGCAGATCATATTTGAGAGGATCGTGCTTATATAAACTTGTTTACTGGGGGAATTCACTTTCAGTGATTTATTATTCAGCTTGTGCAACATATAGCGCAGCAATACACAAGCCTGTTTGCGAAAGCTCAACAACTGCCGTTGGAAGAGTGGGGCCTTTTTTCCCTTCATGTTACAAGGACGAGCAGATGTTAAGCAACACTGCGCTATTTTATGACTGAGCTTTATAAAGGCTAGCAATATGTATTGAAAAGTGTTGAGGTATGTTTTCTGTTAGAGACTGACAAAAAAAATATATATTAATGACATCCGGAATTTTAAAGAAAAGTAAAAATTGCTTCATTTAAATCAGCTGTCATAAGGACAAACTTAACATGCAGAGCACGGATTCCTGAAAGGATGTACATGTGGTGTTGTAAATGGCTATCAATGTATGGGGAAAGGAGAACGTGAATTAAAACAATCGAGGAGGGAAACATTATATAATCATTAGGAAGAAAGCATGAAGCTAACTGGTTTCCTGAAGTGAGCAATTCAGGCTACAATAATGAGAACTTTTTTTTAAGAGTGAAAATTCAAATAACTTACTTCTGATATCCTCTTCCTTGAGTAATAATTATGCATGATTTCTACAGAAATGCTCTTCTCATAGTCAGTCTATGAATATAAGAAACTATATTACTAATTTTTTCACTCTTTGTAATGTCTCTAATCTTCATTAATGGCCTTCATTATTATTCAGTTATTCAGTTTTAGAAAAGCCTGCCAGTTATGCCAAATTATGTAGGGATATATGAAATTCTATGGGTGTTTTTATGCCAGATGCTAGAATGATAAGTGAATATTTGTTCTTACAATATGAGAAAAGTGAATTGGTGCCAATACTGGACACTTTAAGACTAGCCAGTAACGTCCCAGGTTGTACCTGCAAGCAAGAACATTTGAATCACAGAATTAGAAAATACAGACTCAAAATGATAGAAAACATTATTCTTGGGTTTATCATTTTTTCCAACTGTTTGGTGTAGTGCCCAAGCAATCTGTGATAAGTTTTGTCATACAGACTAAATCAGTGGGCTTATTTTTTAAATCTCCTACCGCTTTCTAACCAACACAGTTGTCAGAATTCCTTCATGGCATTCATTTTCATTTTCCCCATTCACAAGCACAAACCCTGTCAGAATACTGGCGACCTGATTTAAATGGTTATCAGCATCGCTGTAACACAGAGTCATTCTCTGTTGCTTTTTTTGCTCACTGGTTAAGGATGTGCTGTCCTTATTTGCTTAATAAATGGGCAGTTAAGGATCTTCATTTTTTATGCTTGCTGCACATTCATGTTTTATTATTATTTTATTCTTTCTATTTATAGATTTTATATTAACATTTGATGAATTTTCCACATAAACGGCAATGCTTGATGTAATTCATATCACTCTTAATAGGTACAATTTGCATATATTATCCCAAGCAATGACCTAGTAAATGAATTAAATAAGCCTTGGTAATAAGAATGACATATCTGAGCCCATTTAGACAACAAAAGACGATGACTTACCAAAGCAGGGCAGAACTGAGAAAACACAGGCACCATCTCAGAATCCGCTATACATTCTAATTCGTCCCAGCCTCCATTGCAAAGACACAAACACCTTCAGGAATGAACCGGTGTCTGAATGGAGTAGTTAAGGGTAATAGTTTTGGTTCTGCTGGTGAGCACAAATAAACATATTCTTGAGAAACAAATCCACCACTCAGTTATATGCGGTGTTTATTATTTTTGAACCTAAAATCATTAAATTAATTATATCATGTGCCTAAAAGCAACAGGGAAAGAATCGTAATTGCTGGCACTGAGCAAGCCGGGCTGCTGGCTCTTTTTTCTTGAGGAACCACCACAAAGCAACCACTTTAGAAAGAGAATGGCAAACATTCAGAGCGACGGAGCCGGAGTGCTAACCAGCTCCTAGGTAGGTTCCTGTATGTCTGCTTCACCTGACAACATTCCCTTTGCTGTCTGTTATACTAGGTAACTGTTACCCAGCTCAGATGCATCTCCTGAAAGCTATAATCAAATCCGTTCGGATTGCATAAATTCTGTAAGATTTGCTGAGACAAGATAATCATTAAAATTTATGCGTTTCATGCAAGAAACTAACACCATATGACTGGAATATTCTAAAGGAAGTGTTTATTCCTTTGGTGATTATTCAGTGTTAATATTAATTTAACGTATTATTAAATCCCTCTGTCATGGTCATGCATTTATTCTTTTTTTATTTTTTCCCCCTTTGTGATTCATATTTAGGTTATTGGGCTTGATTCTTTTTTCTCACGGATTCTCACACTAGCTTCATAGGAGCTATTTGTAATTTACATTAATTTCATGCTATTGGAATTATTCTCAGTGATCTCATTGTGAGTTTTTTCCTGTCCTTTTAATTGTTCTCTGCTTTCCCATTGGCAACTCTGGTAATGCTAGGCTTTGCCTACACAAATTAATTACTTCAAGCTAAACTTCTTTGCCTTGATGGGAAAGAAAGTTGAGTCTGTACAATGAAGCCATTATACCTGCAGTAAATTGAGAAAATGTTTTTATTCTTTTATCCCAGTGTAATTTTGTTTGGTGAAATAACTTCAGTGTGATCTTCTGTGGTCCATTTTTCCTATTAGGCCACCAAATCTTCTAATACTTCTCTGCACCTTCACAATTAGAGAGGTGACTGGAAAGACACGTTTATTCATTACAAATTATATTTGATGGATGGGCCAATCTATTTCCCTTGGTGCTCTTGATAAAACTTAAACCAAAAATACAATCAAGATAAAATGAGTAATAACACACTCAGAATTTCAGGGGAACATCACAAACACCCTTTGAAAGCCAGCACGGTTTTTTATTAGCGCTCTATCCCACGTAAAGAGCCAGCTCCCATTTGAATCCAGTTCTCCTCAACCATCTAGATGAAGAGGCAGCCTACTCTGGAAAGGAACAATCCCAATCTATTTTATAGCAAAGGCAGAAGCTTTTCTGCAGCTGAAAACCCCATATGGAGAACACTCCACTGCCAAATTTCTATCTATTACGTTGAACAGGATCCAGCATATGTGGCTCCCTTGATTACAGTGCTGACCGAAATGTGCAAAGAGAAATGTGTTCTTTTAAACAGACAGCTCCTAAGACAATTTGGGCTTGGAGGTTTATAAAATTCAAACTCCACCTGGATACGTATAATCATCGAGGGACAAAACCCAGAGCTCTACCAATTTATGTTCCTGGTAAGATGCATTGCCTACCAGAGAATAAAGTAGCTGCTGCATTCTGCACTAGCCAATTTCTCTAGCTCATTTTAAAGGGTAATTTAAGCCTCTTTTTTGTCCTTCAGTATGCCTCTCTGATGACAAAACCAGTTTTCTAATTCCCAACTGCTGGTAAGGTCTGTCCACAGTTCGATCTAAGGGTAAATCTTATGTTAAACACTTGAAAACAGCTGATGCGGGTACTGGTGGCACAAACCGACCCCGTTACAGGCAGGTCGGTGCAGACCACAGGACCCAGCCAAGAAGCAGAGCAGGTACTTGGGGGCAGTCGACATAGACCTAAACAGCAGCTGTGTCTGTGCTCAGGGGAGTCACTTTTAGCTGGGGCTGTGCAGTCTCCAGGCCTGCCTTTGGCCGTGCTGCTGAGGCATATCAGACTGGGTCGTTGGTCTGAGGAGCCGTATTCATTGGAAAAGCCTGGTTCTTTCAGGTTTTCTCACCTCTGATCCCTCCTTACAAGATCTCTGAGCTGGTGGTTAAGGCAACTCAGAAGTAATGGCTTAACTGGCATTTAATAGACAGAAGAAGTGTAAGAGGTTGCGATAGCATCCTAACACGATAAGGGACCTACATGGCCAGTTTGTTTGTGTCTGGTTTGAGGGGAGCCCTGCGTGTTGGAATCTGTATGTGTCAGCTCTGCCAGAGTCAACAGAGGAACCCAAGACAAATTCAAGCAACTCGGTAGCTACAGCAGAGCACCTGGCACACCGTGCCTCTGCACCACCTTAATGTCTCTGTACGTGTGCATTTTGTTGGTGTCAGTTCACCGTTGTTCAGTTTAGGAGTTGGCCTCACTCAGCTAACAAGCTATATCTGGACAGTAGCAGCTTAAGGGGCTTAGATACGGGTTTGGGACATGGAAGACATTGAGCCAGGTGGGTGCTGACTTCAAACCAGTGTGTGAGCTGAGGGAATAGGCTGCCTGTGATTTAGGGCAGTTATTAGAAGAGAATAGGCAAACTGTCCCGGTATCCTGGCCAATACAGAGAGATGGGGCGATATCCTCACTTATTGCTACTCCATTTATAGTGTCAGGTTTATGGAAAGTCTTTCAGAGTCAGTGGGATGTAGGCATTTAACCTGCTTAAGTACTTTTGTAAATCCCTTTGGGCATCCACCTAAACTGTGAGGCAACAGAGAGCTTTACATTTTCAAAGGCAAAGTAAGGACATTAAGCAATTAATCCTCACAAGGGTTCTGTGAACTGTTGTCATCTAGGTGGAAGAGGAGACTGAAATGAAGAAACTAAGGCTACAGGGATACGTACAGAAACATGGGGTCTCTTGGTAATCAACCCTATAGTTATTTCCTTCCTCTTATTCTGTCTGACTATTATTTGTAGATGATTAAAGTTAGATCCATAGACTTCCTGAACGAATAAAATCTCAACTCTGACTCACCTGCCATCCTATTAAGAAAATATAATAGAAAATGAGAACATATCACATGAGTTTTCTCAGGTTTCAATTGTTTTCAGAGGCCCAGGCAGCACGGAAAAGTGGTTAGTAATGCACTGCTCAAAAACATTTACAAACCATCGGTCTTTGAAAGATTGCTTTTTGATTAAAAAAAAAAAAAAAGGTATTTGCCTGTCTCCATTGACCAAATCTCTATAATAGGAATGAAAGTTTGAGGAAATAGGTACAAAGAGGAAAGCAGCAGTTGTGTGCCAGGAGTTTTTAAGTGAAGTGATTGGGCAGTGCTGTTCGTTGGAAGGGCTGGAGATGGACAATAACCATGACTTTCTGGGCTCCTTGGGGAGGGTTGCACGGGCGCGTGGGAGTGCCATGCACTGAGATGAGGCCTGTCTGCAAATGTGGTAAGCACAGACCAGTGAATAACTGCAGAGGTAAAGGCCAGCGTCTTCCACGGTGGATGGTCTGCAGATGCCGTTAGTGAAGATGTCCAGTAGCATGGAGCAGTACTTATTGTCCTTGATGTACCGAGTCACCAGTCTGTGCATGATGGCCCTGGTCCATGGTGGCATATGCCAAGCGTCCGGCTAAGCCCTGCAGAGTGTGGGGCTGGGGGGACTGGTACATCCCATGCACCTCACAGGCAGACTTAGTCACTGTGGGCACCTACAGGGAACGAGACAGCGAGAGAAATCTACTCAAAGTTTTCATTTACCTCATGAAAGGAAAAAAAAGTTGTGAAATGTCAATTGTAGATGCTATTGCAAATTCCAACAAGCAAACAGCGCGTTATGTAGCAAATGCCAGCTCCAGAACCATCTTCAGTCTCTGTACTGTCTGATTTAAGGATAATCTTTGATCTTAACCCAGCTATATGAGTGCATTGCTAGATTTATGTTCAGAAAGATTAAGCCAAAGACCATTCAGCAGGGAAAAAAAATCCATTTTTCTTCAATCCTTGGGAGGTACTGTCCAGACACCTAACAAACTGAAATAAATAAAAGACTAGTCCTTAGAGAAAGGACACCACTGTGTGTGTCTCATGTAGTCTTGAGCTGGGTTTTAACAAATTAGTCAGAACTACACGAATATTTCTTGAGCAGAGATCTGAGGAGCAGAGCTAGACAGAAATTCGGACAAGCATTTAATAATTTTCCTCTGTTCTTCATTAACATTTGATTCTTACAAGTATTTCATGACTAGTTTTAACTCACAGTAAACTCACTGGCCAATTCTCGATGTCTTGGTTTAAGGGGCACGTGAGATCTTTTGGTATGAATTATTTATTTTTAATCATTTGTTTGCAAAGCCTTAATTTGCTATTTAATTTAATGGGGCACTATACATCTGTCCAGGAAAGAGAATCACTGTCTTGAAGGACGACACTGAAGACAGCTCTGGCTCTGTAGCCAATGGCAGTAAAACCAGAACTGAGTCCCTGTCCATTAGTCTAAGCACTGGACCATGCTGTGTTTTCAGTAAAAAAGCTCAGACTTATTTTTTTGTTAATTATTCTTGGTTTATTGTGTATGTGGTATTACTCAGGGTTCAAACGTGGTCTGTAAGATTCAGGTTTACTTTCCAGCTTAGCCTGGAAAAGACCAGCAGTTGACTCCTGCTGCTCAATCAGCCCGGAAAGGCATTTCCCCAAGGATATTTGGATTCATTTCAAGTTCACAAAACTTGGATTTCAGATTGATTCCCCTACCTATTTTTGCCCAGTTCCTGTGTTTTCCCTTCTCGGAGTTGTATTTGCCCAGGAGAACCACAGAAATTTGGCTTTTTCTGAGACATCTGTGCAACATTAGATAATATTGTCATCAAGACACTAGTATTATTGCATCGCATTTCATCACTCAGGCCGTGTCTGCTCAATGTTCATCCTGTGCTGTGTTGTCAGTTCGAGGCACATGACCTCATGCTTGCAAAATATGATCAGGAAATAGCTTTTTGTGGTTTTCTTGATATGGAAGTCCTTTTCGTAACGCCTGCAGTGCTCGGCAACTTGTAGTGGTGCATCCTAAAAATAACGGTGTATAAAAGCAGAAGTGCAATGACAGTATATTAAGTTCAATTCTTAATTTTTACTAGTGATACGCAAATAGCAACTTTGGTGAAATTGTGACTTCACTGAAGTCAGTGGCAGAACTTCCACTGACCTTACTGAGGCTGGGATATATTGGTCTAGCTTGACCCACCGAAATGACTGACAGAGCTAATATCGTACCATTTCTCAAATGTTACTAGTTTAAATATAAATAAACTGTATCATAACATGTAACATGCAAATATCTGTGATTGAGAAAGATCCCTTACTCCTAGTTGCGAGGCCAAATGACTCTCACACTGACAGCCACTGCAGCATTCACAAGCAGTGTAGCAGAACTTTGAGGAAGTCATTGCTGGTGTCTGAGAGCTCCAACATTTACAAGCATTAAATGAACACAAACATATATTTTTATGCTTGCTATTCCAGACCCATGAAACTTATCTGAAAGGTTACGAGACAAGGGACTGAAAATGAATCTATTACACAATTGCTGCAGGGAGTTGCTGAGCACAGTAATTAATTGCTGGTGTATTCATTTGCGGCAGGAGGAGCAGCAGAAGGAAAATATCTCATTGAATTCAGGATTGTATTTATTCATGTATGCACTGTGGTGTTACAGCACAATTATTGTTTGACACATTGGAAGCAGACTTGTGCTCCATTAGTTGCTTAAGCTATGTGCTATTATTGGGCGATCTGCTACAAAAATGCACAAAAACTTTGAGAGATGCATTCAGGATTATAATCGATGTCTCGCAGATCTCAGCATGGCATTCTCAAAACCCAGCGAGAGAAATATGAAGCTCTGCTTGGCATCGTGTACGGTTAGCGTATGGCCCCCTAACATGCTGATTTTTCCACAGGGGCAGCTGGGAGAAAATCTCGAGTTCGTAGGTCAGCGATCTCTGTTGCATAGCTCTGTTTTTTTATCCGAGGCTGGAAGGAGACGCGGGTGCAAGCCAGCCTGCGCTGCTTTCCAGTTTCCAGTGGTGTTGGCACCGGTCCACGGGCAGCCGCTCATCCAGCATTCCTGGCTGGAGGATCATTGCAGCAGCTATATAATGTGTCAGCCAAGAGGAAGCAAGAAGGAAAAGGAAAGTGGAATTATGAAGTTAAAACCAAGAAAATAAAAATTCCAGGCATCTGTAGAGGGGCAATGGCTGCTGGTAGGGGTAAGAGCTTATTTGGTGAATCTGTTGCAGTTTCTAATATAACCTCCCTAATCCGACTCGCAGCACTGTCACTGCAGGTGATGACCAGCGTGGTCCTGTCCTGCTGCCCAAGGAGCTCTGCCCTGCCCCGAGGAGCCTCGTGGGCTCCAGGCGATAGCACAGGAGGATTTTACACCAGCAACAGGGAGCAGGTTTGAAGTGGTTGTTCCTGAAAATTTTGAAAAGGAACCAAGAGCTTCCTCTAGGCCTTTTAAACAGCCTAAATGAAGAAGTTAACCTCTCCTTCCTATCAGGCTGATGAAAGCAGTGAACACAAGCGATGACAGGACTATATTACTCTATTAATATGACAGTTTCTAATTTGTGAGAATAAATGAACCACATTCGGTGCTTTATTACTTTCAGAAATTCTAAAATCAATGCAAGGTATGCCATAAACATCATTCTTGGCAGGCACTCATTGAGGTAAACATATAACTCAAAGATAGCTTGAACTGAATTCTGACCAATTTAGCAAGTAATAAGCAAGGCAGTCTGTGATAAGAACATTAAAAAGAAGAGACACTAACAGAGTTAGGAACAGATGGTATCCATAAATAATGTTGAAATAATAATAATATTTTAAATTTATATATGATGCCTTTCAGTCTGGAAAATCCCACAATGCCTTACAAAACTGAATTTAAAACACAAACTGAAGCTGGAATGCAGCGTTCCTGGTGTGAAATATGACAGTTGTTTGAGAGCCCAAGCAATGCCAAGTCGTTTGGGACAGCAAGAGAATAAGAATTTGAGTTCATTGCCGTTGCAGTAAGAGCTTGGGTTGAATTTTATTTCTTTCATCTCCTCTAATCTCCTTAATCTATCATCACTGATGGTGTCTGGATACGCTGCCGTTATACATCGCTGTTACTCGGAAAGACCAGTCTCCTTCCTGTTAATGGTATCAGATGCGAGGTTGATTTTATTTATTAAAAACTAGAAATGATTAGCAGTTTGGCTTTATCCTATGCAAAAAAATGACACTCTCAGCACAAATACCTCCCGAGGCCACGCAGCAACAGCAGTTCTGTACATCCTTGCGCGGGGAATATTAGCTCCTGTGTCAGTCTGAATTCTGAAGCCCGCGTCTTTCACTGCACAGCATAATTGCTCCTTCCGAGCACTTAGTAGCTCAGCCTAACTTGAGGCTGCCTTCTGATCTCAGATAAACCCAGGCAATCCTTCTGGCTTTAGTGGGATTATGCCAACATAAGTGAAACTAAAATTTCCCCCACGGTGCACGAGAGTTGATAGGTGCGTAAGGCACTGTGTGACATTTGAAAGCTGCAATGGAAAAGTGCTGGAGGATGATAGGGGAAAATCATACTCTGTGTACACAGAGCAATGGAAACTATTTAAAGCAGCTCCAGCCTCCTGCATTCTGCGTCGTCCCTTCCCAGGGAGAAAGATGTTACGTGATAGCCTGGATATTTGAACAAATAGGCTCTGTGTTATAGAAATAATAGAAAACGTTGAACACTTCTGAGTGATGAATGACACAATCTATTCACACGAATGCTGAAAACAAATCAGAAAGGGTTGATGGTTAAAATTAATTCATCTTTAATACTTTCCCATTTGATTCTATAGGAATCAACCGACATGTTCCCAATCCGGGCTCACATTTTTGATAATGGCATCTCCAAGGACTTTTTATGTCAGATGAGCTTTATAGCAAGCTTATGGTAACTCCCCTGGAAGTCACAGCTCCTGGTACAAATACTCCAAGGTACTAAAATAGCTTAGAACATGGGAGCATTTCTTGAGAATGGGGGTTTTCCTTGTAAAAACAGAAAAAGAGGTTCGTAACAGGAATTTATCTGACATTAACTTTTTAACCCTTCCAAAAAGCTATTCTAGTTGGTGCTTATAAATCATTTGTAGCTTAGTCTGGACGTACATATTTTCCATTCATAGGGTTCCTGTACTGTCACTGCACTGAGGCTGTGAAGGGTTTCCGTGATGGCGTGGGACTCAGGTGTGAGCAGATTTACCCCGTGTGCACGGAGAATAATGACAGCCTGCCCTGGGCGGTGAAGCAAGCCTGGCACCTGTGTGCTGCCACTTATTATTGTCAAAGCTCCTGTTGGCAGCACATTCATTCTATGTTTTTGAAGCAGATGATGATTTAGATGGCAAAATGAGCTAATCTGTTGTGCAGTGGTACTGACAGCTCGCTGCGAGCCCTTCCACTGGGAGGACATTGGATGGTCAATGGATGGACTAGATGTTGCTGTACTCTCAGCAGTGTTTGTTAAATATGCAGGGTAAAATCTGCTATAAATTAGCAGAACTCGTGCTGGTTCCATTGGATCCAGGTTCGCTTTCACTGTTTTTCAGTCAAACTGTTTATTTTTTGGATGGAAAGGAAGAGAGGGAGACAAATTATGTTGTCACATATGCAGCAGACATTAGCATGGGGATACCTTCATGTTAGTGAAGTGTTGTCTTGAGCATCATAGAAAATAGAGTTTTGTCATTTAATATGTATCAGTTATGCACTGAAAAGTCCACCCTAAATCCAGCACACATTTATTTTGCAGGAAATACAAATCTGTGATTTAACCGTGGTAGTTTCTGCAAGAATACTTGGGCTGTCAGCTTAGGTGACAAAGTCTAACTCCTGCTTGATTCTTATTTACACCAGCAGGGTGCTCGTGCAAGGGCACACATACCTGCATGTGTGGGCTCAGTAGTGGTATCTGAGACCATTGTAATATTTCAAAAGGTTTCTTAATTTTCGACCTGCTTATGTGAAATAGTGGACAGACTCATGTCACCATGCATTTGTTTCCTGATATTATTTTTGCAGTGCCATATCTTCAATGCATCAGAAATCAGTTAGTTTGAATGAAAAATTAGTTTAAAAACCTACAGGTCCCCATGGTCAGAGCTACATCAGGGCTTCTGTTCCATCGTTTCAGAGCCTTGAAGCTGGTGCTTGTAAGCTGTTGCAGACAGGAGCTCTCTATGTAGGCTCTGCACAGTGACACGGGTGACTTTGGTCCTCCTTGTGATGGGGACACGTCCCTAGTTAAGGAGCCTGCCACTGCAGCTGACCTCTTATCGGCGGGCTGCATGGAGGGGCTAAGTTTGGGCTGGGCATCTTTATACAGCACCACTCCCCTTGGTGCTTTGCGACCAGCTCCCGGATCCATCCTTCTTGGGAAATGTGCTCCCCAAATCACCTTCCTGCCCTTCTGGGAGCTGCTTTGGCCCTATATGCTAGACTCCGCTGCGTACCCAGACTCCCTTGGGGATACTTCTTTCAAATGTTTTGTGTGTTTTTTTATTTTATTTATTTTATTTTTTGTTTCTTTTGAGCTGAGACACAAGGAAGAGAAAATGTGTTTCGGTTATCCTTGCTGCAGTCTCCGCACTTTATTTCTGTTAATACAGGATGTCACCTTTCAGGCCTGTCAGCATGGTATGATCCTTAAATGCCAAATTCATGTGAAAACCTAGAACCAAATAAATGCATTTTAGTCCAGCTTATAAGAAAAGGGTCATTCCGAAGCCTGCTCTCTGAGCATTGTGTTAGTTGTACTTTGTGCACAGCCTTATCTTTGCCATACAGACTCCCAGTTCGTAGGAGATATGTCCGCAGGTCTGTCTGCATGTACGTACGTATTTCTGGCTGGCTTAAAAGTTCAGTTCCAGCTGAAATTAAGAAAAAGGTCTGAGCATTAAACATAAACCACTACTAACAGCCGCTTCGCATAAATTCCCTCTGGATGATTTCTTTTCTGTGTCTTCTGGAGGGTGACATTCATTCTCACGAGCTGTGGTAAGACCACAGTGAGCTGGCTGACCACAGTAACTGCTGCACATCGTTCTGCTTGCTGCAGATTAAGAACACTGAAGGTATCTCGCCTTCTTTTTTTTTTTTTTCCCCTCTTTTTCTCACTTGCAGAACAACTGAAAAAGGACAAGGCTGAGATATTTCCTCAGTGTCGCGTTGTGCCTCCCCCTGCGTGGTGCATAAGGGAGTAGGAGAGAGAAGATGAAAAAAGAGCAGTTGGACTAACGTGACTCTGGTGTCACCCAACTGCTCACAAAACATGGGTTCAACAGAGACTGGGGCTTCAAAACACCGAGGCTGAAGGAGGCAGGGCTGTAAACCCTTCCTGCAGTAGCCTGCAGAATAGTTGCTGCTCCATATGATTTCAGTTTCTGTCTCCAGAAGTGCTTTTTGCAGTAGGAATAGCATTCTATAAATGTTCCGTATTTATTATTTTGCTGGAGTGAATTGGCTGTGCTGAACTTAGATCAATAAAATGAGAAAAAGGAGAAAAAAAAACACCCAAAGATAAAAGAAACGCGGAGAGCCGTGCATTCCAGAATAAACACAGCACTCCTTGCCGTGGTACAGGCACTGTTTGTGCCTGGCTTCTCAACAGGGGTTCTTGCACATCCAGTAACTTTGTTTGTATTTTGTAAATTAGCAGATGGTTCTTTGATACAGAGGAGAAAGTGTTCCCACATCAGATTGAGCCTCCCTCTCTGTCTTCTCCCCCCTCTGTTATTAAACAAATCATAGGGGGAGAGACGACCACAATGACTAAATGCAAAGGGGAGAGGGAGCAAAGGAAAAAAATATGTGGAAATCAACTGTGAAGTTTGATTTATGCTGGCTGCAATAAAGCAAAAAAATGGAACTCAACAGAAGATACTCTTATTTCCAACATTTCTAAGCTGTTCTTGCCTAAATCTCATGAATTGAGGGAATTACTCAGGTAAGTGTGTCACGACTGACGAGCAGGAACAATTTTGTCCCTGTCGTGTCACTGTGTCGGGGTGCAGCCTGTGTCCTGGTGGTACATGCGGCACATGGTGCCTGTTTACCAGAATACTCGGGCTTGATCTTGGCTGGACCCTCAAGGCAGTGATTTGAGTAATGTACCAGCAATTAAATAAGGCTCTTACAGACTAGATCTGGCTAAAGCATATTCCACATTGCTCCAAACAGCCTTTTTAATTGCTAGTCTGAAATTTCTTTGGAAATGTTATTGCTGCAATAGTCAACTCTCCCCTCATTTACTTGAAACCTTGTCTATAGAGATATTGTGATGATAACTATAATGCGTATCTTTCTGCTTGTGTGTTTAAAGTATATATGTATGAGAAATAATGCCCTTGGGGGCAGGCCTTCTCTTTCTGATCTGTTTGTACAAGACCCAGCATTGTTGGGTCCCAGTCCATGATAGAACCAAAGAAGTATAACAGTATTGTAGATAAATAAAGAGCTACTCTATCTGAAGTTAAACACCCTTCACTCACTCTTCAGCACTCTCCTCTACAGCTCATCACACCAGAAGTCTTGCACGAAGAAGTTCCTTTGCTGTTCCTATGTCTTCGTGTCTGTCCTGTCCCATTGACCAAACTGCCAGTGGAGGATTTGTCGTTGGCCCTAGTAAGAGCAACAGACCCAAGAGTAATGGGTCCTTGCTTGTTTTAAGAAAATGCTTTCTCTTTCTTAAGCTTTGCCTGAAATGTAGCATGTGTCCAAAGGTGGAACAAATTATGGCTACTTTACCCTCAGACAGTTCAAGTAGCAGTTCAAGGGAAAATTTACCCAAGTACTTCTGCAGAGACTGACAGGGTATGATAAAACCAAGATGGATTTAATGCTAGCAACAAGTAATACTGTAAGCAGAGGAAAAAGAAATTAGGAGAAAAAGTTGCATTATATATAGGAAAAATATGTACCATGGAAAAATACATGTCCAACACTAAACATGGGCACAAGCCCAGTGCTTCTCATTTTACAATCACTGAGAGTGGCTCCATTGACTTCCAGGGGACTTGAATGGGATCCAGCTCCAAATCTGGCTTTCTTAGCTCATGATTACTCCTCTTGGAATTAATAGTATTTCTTGAATTAGGACAGAAAGACATATTTGATACTGTAACTCATGCCCTCGGTACTTCATGACATATATGTATGATCTGAGAGAGAGCCCTTCCAAGGTAATGCCCATTAGTGGCGTGCATACATTTACAGTGATGGTTTGTTCTGTTTTCTAAGGATGGGAATCCTAGGATATACATAGAGAGAGTTGAACTATCTAGAGAGGTTGAAGGAGTCACCAGTCTACCTGCTAGAACATCCCAGTATCATTAAGAGTGTGCATGGGTGGTAAATTGTCTGTTGGATTTATTGCATTTATTTGCTCCTTTTGATTGCTTGGTGGTTAATCTATGGGCACTCCTCCTTTCTTTCTTTGTGTTTATCACCTGAGCGTAAATGGGAAGTGGCTTGTCATGGGGATTTTGGGTTTAGAAACTGAGAACAGCTCCCAGCACACTGCAGATCCGTGTCCACCAGGCAGTGCTGCTAGCTGAGGCGGATGGCACAGGTTATCTGATTTCCTTACAGCTCTTTTGTTTGATGAACATGTAAGACCTTTTCAATGAATACTTCGTATTCTGAGCTAAAACACGGTTTCTGACTGTTCTTTTGGCATACAACTGTGAAACTCATTTTCTGCGACAGAAAAACTTGAACTGTGTAAAAACTTTGCATTTTTTAATGAATATTCATTTAATATTTATATTTATTTTGGTCTTGCTTATATACTCCCCTTGCTTTCTAATATTCAAACCATCTTTTTGGTAAGTAATTTGAACGTCGGTACTAACAAGTGCTTTCTCCTATGATGCCTATCACACACTGGGCATATTGTTCTAAAAGGCACAAGAAAATAGCAGTCTAGAACCGCAACGTGCTCAGCAAAATGGCTCTACCCCGGCTCGACAGGGCGAACGCCTGCGTGCTTTTCAAAGCAACTAGTTTAGCACTCTTCATTTGCAAAGAGGGAAGGGAGAGGAGAGAGAATCGCTACTCTGAGAGCAGCTTGTCACATGCTGACCTACTTTTCCAACCAATCTGCGTGCAGCCGGAGCTGCTGTTGTGTTGACACTACATAGCCGAGCTAAAGCAAACCCAGCAGAATCCGTGGCCTCAGAGCTGGGCTCCGCAGAAGACAAAAGGCCTTCTGGGTTCCAGGCGAGTTGCAGGCACGCAGGCACTGCAGGGCTGGGAGGCAGCGAGCTGATTTTCAGATCTGTCTCGTGCCTGCTCTTCCCCATCAGATGCAAAGGAGATTATGCTCCCGTAACGAGGCCACTTGGTGCCTAATCTCCCAGGTGCAGTCTTGTCTAAAGCAGATGTTGTTCGTCTGGGGAGGGTCTCCTTATCTGCGTGGGGACACGGCCGAGGAGCTGAACTGGTGGCTCTTATCAGCATTTTCTCTCTCCTGACAGGAACACCAGGATAATGAGGGAAGAGGGGTGTGCCTGTGAGAAAGGCAGGGATGCCCATTTGTCATGCCTGTCTTTGACTCCATGTTAGCCACTAGGGATTACTTGCAGATGATGCAAATGAGAGTAGCCATAGAGCTCCCCTAATCTCCTGCAGAGGGGACAAGTTGTACAGAGCCTGCAGACCAGGGAATGGAAACCCTTTCAATATCCATACCCCTGTATCTGTGCTGTTTGGGTATTGCTGGATCCTAACATTTAATTCATGATCTTTGTTGTTTATTTCTTTTTTCTTTTTTTACTTGCTATGATTAATTTTTGAAGAGCATCATGTCTTGATGTGCCACACATCTGTAACTCCTGCTGTTTATGCTGGGGAGAGGTACTGCTACCTCTTGAGAAACGTGAGCAAGAAGGACGTTGTGTCACCACCACATCAGTTTTTATCATTTCAGCCAATGTTTTCAGACATTTGCAATTTCCAAAGCAAATACTGCTCCTTTGCCTATGAAAGCCTCTTGTCACTTGATGGAAACGAATGCTGGTTTATTCTTAGCAGCTTGTTGCTGATAATGCCGTTAATGCGGCTCGTTACTAAAGCATTTTTTGTGACTAGTTGTACCTTAAAGCAAGAGCTCTGTTGATTCTGACAGGGAGGAAGACCCTAAAACTTTGGTTTTGAAAACATGGTGTTTCCTTTTCCAGTTCACACTGTTCCAGAGATTTATTTTTACATACCGTGGCTTTGTGTCTCCTCTAGAGAGGGTATTTGTAATAGGACGCAGGTAAGATGCCTTGAGACCCATTTATTTATTTGGGTCCTACAGAAATACAGTGGACCTCAGCTTAGCAGAACAAGTGAAATAATGAAAATGAATGAAATCAGAGCCTCAAAAAGTAATAATAAAAAATAAACAGGGTCTAGTAGAAACTGGTTACTAGTAAGTGAAACATTACTGGGACTAACTGTACCCTGTTGCTGGAATCCTTGGCGGACATTCTAGCCCAGTGCGATGGCATGTGAACAGTAAGTACACCGACTGCTGTGCCTTGCCTACTTCCATGGCACCCTCATCCCACATCAGGCCTGCCTTTTTGTGAGCTGGCTTTATCTGCTTTCTAAGTGGTTTAAAACAGGCACTCGTAGGGTGGACGAAGAGAGTCCTTGGATAAAGCGAGCACAGAACAGCGAGTGCTGTTGTTACGCTGAACTTCCCCGCAGAGATTTGGGTATTTTAAAAGTGGCTCAATAGAGTGGGCTCTGCTTCTTCCTAGGAACATGCCAGTGGGGGAAAGTTTGTCATCTGCCCTTCTGCTGACCTTGTATTTCTGGGATATTTTCCTCTCCCCCCCATTCACGTTTCTCTGCAGCCACTGCCTGTTGCTAAATGTTTCTTGGCTACCTGAATTTGCCATCCTGCAAGCCATGCAGGGCATGCATGGCAGGAAGCTTCACGGGCTGCTTTCCGTGGTGTGCTGCTTGGTTTTGGGAGGCTGGGATTCAAGGGGTTGTGTCTGCATGAATCTCCTGCCTTGGGGCAGTGCTCAGCCTCACTGCCTCGCGCACGTAGGGTCCAAATCTTCCTGCACCTGAACCACGAAAGCCAACGGAGAGCTCATGGGTGGTGAGAACTGCTATTACTGTAGCACTCAAAACCTTAACAACTTTTTAATTAACAGTCTGAACTTTTTGTGAATTCGTGAAATTTTAGGTAGTTTTACGGTTCACAGAGAATCACAGTAAAATAGATCAGCTCCCTATACCTGCCATTTCTGTCATCTGTGGTTATTGCTTAATATTTCTATTCAATTTACATTAATTTCCTTTTAAGTTTTTGTTATTTAAGGATCTCTTGTTAACTACAGGTAGTGATAGGAACCGCGCTAGGAACAATGAATTCTAGTCCCAGCTTTCATCCTTCCCCATTTGGCAGTGTCTGAGCCTGAAGAGCCAGGACCATGCCCAGGCTCTCCACGCTGAGACAAGGTCTGGGAGTGCACATCTCTCCCTTCCCTACCGTGACGCCCGTGGAAACCCATAGCTAAAAAAGAGTTTCAGTTTAATCCAGCCAAACCCACCCGGTCCGTGTTCTGCATGATCTGACTGCCAAGATCACTACACCGCCTGCAAAAAAAAACAGGTGAGGTGCTTAATCCTCCTGCTTCAGTTTCCTGTGCTGTGCAAATAGTCAGACCCTCATAGACTAGCACACGGATCGATTCCTTACCATCGGAAAAGAGATTTGAAAACCTAAAGCAGTAACTTCACAATGATGCTTAATCAGTATTGTGTCTTTTACACTAACGTTGCTGTTATGTGAAAGCTTGTTGACAAATTCAGGATACGTTTTTAAATTTCTTTGGACAAGTCTGTAAATGTAAAGTCTTTTAAAGTAATATAACTATCAAGTCTTGGTCCAGCAGTATGCGGTTTATAATCCTGTAACAGCAGTGTTCCAGCCTGTGTTTTATGGATGTGGACTGGAGAGATGCGATGCGTTAATGACTTCTCAATAAGCAAAGCTTATAGCCCTGTTCTTTCCCAACATCAGAGGTGTGACCTGATTGTGGTGGGTTTACTTCTGCTGAAAGCACAATCGATGCCTGGTATTTTCAATACCATGGAGATAAAAAAGCGCATTACATTTTTCAGCAGGAATATCACTTCCAGCAGGAGTAGAACAAATAGACCTTTCTAGCTGTTTACATGAACAGACTTTCAAGTGTATCTTCCAGGTCCCTTGGGAGGTAATTTTTAAAACTTGTATCAATGGAAAACAAAACCGAGTTAGTCAAGTGCCTCTTCAGAGTCCTGAATGAAACGCGGGCTCCCATCCTGCTGGCTCGGGTGAGGTGCTGCTCAGTGAACGTGTGGCACCAGCCCGCTAACCTGTGCTGTTAGAAAACAGAGCTGAGCTGCCTGATGCTGCCCAGGGCTGCAGGCGCTGAGCACACCTTGGGTCTTCTCTTTGTAAGGGATATCTATGCAGTAGAGACCTTGCTCCTGCTCAGAGCCCAGCATCGGGATCCATCTTCAAGGGATTGGGAAGCTTTTGGGATGCTTCCTACATGCTACCTGTGCCCTCTGTACTGTGCGCACTACAAAAGCTGGGGCCAAATGCAGCCGTGTGCAGGCACAGCAAAACCACGCTAGGGCCGTGCATGCTGCACCAAGCAGTATTAATTCCTTCAGCTGCTCCAGTAAATCTTTTTCCACCACAAGCATACACTGAGAGTTGCTCCTGCCCAAAAGAGACCTGTGGGACAGAATCAGTGTCAGAAAGGTTAAGTAACTCAGTCCATAATTGCAGAGACTTGTCCTTAATTTCCAATTCTCTGCAGAAAGGGAAGGCTTTCCTTTCCATTAGACCATGCGGTTAAAGGCAGAGAGAACCTGGCCATCGTGTGCAAATCCTCTAAGTTTAATAGTTTCCTCATTTGACATAGATTTTCAAGCCAAGGTGATTAATGAGTCATAAATAAAATGCTACAGTGATCCTTAAAATAAACAACATTCCTTGATTTGAAAATCCCAGGAGATGGGTTTTAATTTCTCTAACCAATCTGGGAATGTAAAAGATTTTCCTGCAGTGCCTTATTGATAGAATTTGACCTTGCTGAGCAGTGGAGCTCCCCGATGGAGGTGTGGGGGGAAGGAGGGGGTGTGCGGGCACACATGCAAAGTGCTCTTACTATGCCTCTATTCAAATTCTCCTTCCATATTCTCGTAAGAACGAGCTCTCTGAGAACCAAAAATAGCACAGACGGAAAATATTCTCACAAGATGATTGTCACACAAATAAGAATAGTTTCTCTTTAACCCATTCTCTTATCAGCTCAGCTCCCTGCAGGCTTCTGATCCTCTGCTGGTGCTTTGCTTCAGCCAGTGGCCAAGAACCTGTTCACAAAAAGCAACAATTTAATGGTAATAAAATCTCTCTGTGGTTGACAGTGTGCCGCTAAGCTGGATTAAATGAAGTGTGTTTACCTTGTTTTAACGGCATTAAAGTATTGCTTTGGTGATGGCAATTTGCAGTCTTTGTGACGAGCCGGTTTGGAGTTTTGGTGAGTGTTTCTCTGGGTCCTTTCTAGCACTGCCAGTTCCATCTCCTGATGCTCTGTTGGTTTCAATAGGGTTGCACAAAATGCACGTCTGACCCAAATTCTTCCTGCCAATCACAATTTCCTCTGTAGAAAGAGAAGGTGAATTAATGGCGAAGCCTTTATTTTTATTACCGCAGCACCTGCAAGCCTTGCTTTTGGAAGAGGAGAAAAAGACCTGGGAGAGGCTACAAGGAAACCTGGAACCAATACTGCTCCACGCACAAAGCAACTGAACAGTTGTGTTTTTTTTAGTAGCTACCACGGCAGAGTATGGGCATGAAGAGGTTGAATGAGAAGTATGAAGCTGTGGATATTTCTAGGGAGCTCCTGCAAAGTGAGAGGAAGCTTCTTTGAAACTCTAGCAAGAGGGTGGCGTGACCTAGCAGCGCCCGTGCATCAAGGTGGATGCTGGCGATGCAGGTGATAAATCCATCGGTCTGCCAGATAAGGGTTAGAGAGTGGGGAAGTGGCAAAGGGATTCAGAGAGAGAGGGGCAGTGGAGAGTTGATCCCATAAAACCCTATATTATCCGGATTGCTTTGGGGAAAGTTAACAGTGGTCTGCAAATGAGCTTCTCTGTCAACAGTTACCGTTACATGATGGCACATTAATTCCTGGGCTTCTGCGATAGACAGTTATATATAAATAAAAGCCATCGCCCTGTTCTTTTATTTGAATTTGTTTATGGACTATGGAGAAAAGCTGATGGTTGCATATTTACCACACAACAGATGTTCATAGTTCGCAGGCACATCATCTGCCCAATTGCCCATGCCTTTGTCTATTGCAATTATTTTTTCCCATATGTACACATTGGGTCAGATTCCAGCTCAGACACAAAGAGGGTTTTATTTTTCGTTCCTCTGGAGCTACTGAGGTCAGTTGGGCTTCTGACAAGGGCTGTCGCACCCCGAAGAAGAGCCCTGAAGCCATGCCCATGGCAGTAACCTGGAAGGGAGTGATCGATGGGCACCTGGTCACACCTCTGCTACGGAGCCTTCTGCTTTGGGCATGATCCTCATCACCCGTGGTGCCTTACCCCAGAAAGGCTGATGCACCTGGGGTATTCCTGCAAGGACGCCACGTACTGACTGTGAGAGAACTTGGAAAAGCCTGCCCTGTGATGTTTCCATGTTGGTTAAAGCAGGGAGAGTTCGTGGGCAGAACCTGAGCACAGGAACGTGGAGTGCTGAATGCTGCCCAGAGAAGCAGAAATATTCTACTGCCATTAGTAGCTAAAGAATTACTGTCCTCCCTTCTTTTCAGTAATAATAACCTGGGATGGTCTGGATTCTGTGTGCAACAAGGGTTGCCAGTGAAATTCCAGGCTGAGAAGGAGTTGGGAGGTGCACGTTCCTGAGGAGAGAGCCTGCTGCTGGTGACCTGCCTGGTGACAGCTTGGCTCCGCACGAGGATTCGTGCACGAGGATTTCCCTGGATTTGGAAACAAGCCCCACATCTTTAGCTCGCACACCGAGCTAATGTGCTGCTCAGCTTCCCTTTGTGGTTTTGTGTCCTTGGCAGAAACCCGTAGCGAAGAGTGCTTGCCTCTGCTCTTCTGGTGTGGACAAGAGATCCCGGCCCAGCTACACGGCTGGTGCTTGAGCCCTGAGTCAGAGCGATGCAGTCCTGCAAGGAACCCGGTGCCATCTGACTGCAGCGCCGTGCTGGGAGATGTGGTGCAGGCAGGGAGAACACAGCTCGCTCTGAACAGCCCGCTTTGACTTCGGGCAGCCTATCCGCCAGGCACAGTATAGCCAGCCGGGGATGATCAGCCTTGCTGAGAGGTAAGCATAATGAGGTAGACACAGATATCCTGCAGGTATCCTTCTGCGGCTCATAACTATTCTTAGAAAACTTTTCCTGGTATACAGCCTATATATTGTGTTCTCTGAATTAAATCAGTTCTTCTGTTATCCATCACATATTCTTGTTTACTGTGTTGGAAGCTCCTATTATATTCCCCAGAGTCTTCCCCTTTCTAGACCAAACAAATATAAAAGAAATTCAGCCTTTCCTTATGGAAGGATGTTTTCCTCTCAAATTTGTCTACATTTTTGGTAAAATATGGTGTTCTAAACCACGCCCTAAGAGGAGTTTCACTGATGCTTAATGAAAGGGAATGATTACTTCCTATGCCTGGCATGCATCACTCTTATTAATACATCGTTGAATGAGCTTTACTTTTTTTCTTGCAGTGTATCATAGTGTTGAGTCATACTCCACCTGTGTCCTCCAAAACTCCCAGCACTCATTTTGCAGTAGTGTTATTTAACCAGTTATTTCTTAGTTTGTATTTGTTCATTTGATTTCTCCTTCCTTTACTCACTACTTCACACTTGCCTTTATTGAGTTTTTTGCTTGATCTAAGGATGTTTCTCCAATTCATCGAGGCTGTTCTGAATTCTGAAATAATCTTTTAAAGCATTTGCAGTCTTCCCCAGCACCCACAGCTTCTGCACTGTCCTTTCTACAAGCTGAGTCATTAACAAGAACATGGAATCGACCTGGTTTCAGGACAGATCCTTATGGGACCTTCCTTGACAGGTCCAGAGATGCTCAATACCTGTGGGAGGAGAAATCGGTGTTTGAACATAAGCTTTGGTCTTAATTTGGAAATGGCAAGGCATTAGGGCAGTTCATGTATCCATTTTAAGTGAAGCTTCACGAAACACGGTGAACAAATAATACACACGTGCGTCTTCTGTGTAAGCTACACTGTGACTTAGTGCTGCCCAGCACACAAATGCCACGCTCTGCCTTTGCACCGTGAATCCACACAGTACCCCAACGGAGTTATAAATATACATCCTCCTTCGGTTTGAGCAGTAAGAAGAGGATGCAGATGGGTGAGAACTGTTCCAGTGCAGCTCGCGCTCTCACCCGGCGCATAATGAGATCAGAATGCAGGCAGGAATGTGTGGAGGAGTGGAGCTGGCAAGGATTCACCAGCCTGAATTATCCTAAGCCTATTCCATCCCTAATCAAACCTTTTTCCTTTTTTTATTCTTTTTCAGTGAAGGTGCTTTATGGAGATGCTTCTGTTTGAACGTAAGGTTCAAGCTCTTTTTGCTACATGAGCAAATCCTACTTGACAGGATATTGCTCTTCCAATGAATTTTTGGTGCGCTGGGCTTCTTATCACAGCCTCCTTTACTATGGTTATTTTGGAGCACTTGGCATTTCCCTGCTATGTAGCCAATTTGCTGGATGCTGGCAAGTATGAAATTGGATCTTTAAAAGGATTCCAGATCATTTTTGATGCTAATATAAATCTTAAAAAAGCCAACAAAACAAAAACAGAAAAGAGGGTGTGCAGAGCAGCAGCACGTGAGTTACCCAGACTTGTTTACATCCTGATTTGCCAAAGATACAGCTTGACCCCAGCGTAACCTTGAAATCTCCCCAGTGAGAGGAAATACTATGTAAATTAGAGCAGCCCAAACAAGGCAGGGAGACAGGAGCTGGGTGTGCAGAGCAAGCTGGAGAGGCAGGCTTTGCAAATGCTTTGCCATCAAGAAGAAATAGGCACAAATTTCTTTTTATCTAGGATGTAACAGCTGTGAAAAACAGCGTCACTAACCAAAGATGGCACTGCTCGTTTTACACCACCACACCCCGGTAACATCACACAGGCACAGCGTGCTTGCCCCTGTGAAACCACGCCGTAAGCGAGATCAGGGGCCCAGGGAAATATCCTCCCACCCAAGCACTGCGGCTGTGAGATGGGCTTTAAGAGATGTCAGTGGTGTCTTGGGGCCCTGCCGCAGGAGCAGAGTAAGGCCTGCTGCTTCTGAGGTACCATATAGTGGAGAACAGATGGTGGCGGTGGGCAAGGCCTGTGTCAGCCTGCTGCAGGAAGGGGAGAGGCCTAGCAAGGGCCGCGGCTCAGCCGGGGGCACTTCAGCGGGGCTGGGGTCAGGCGGATCACTGTTTCCTTGTCTGTACCAGGACAAATGGCATGTCTCAGCTCTAAGCCTGACTGGCAAAGAGACTTATGGGAAAAATAATGTCATTCTTCCAGGGAGTTAAGAGCTTTCCAACCCGTTCAGCTCGTTGTCTGGACACCCCATGCAGCACCCCAGGCGTGTCTAACCACAGCTGTGCCATGCACGGATGCAGCTTCCTCAGGCCCTCACCGTGCTAGGAGGATTTTATTCCTTGCCTCATTATTTGGAATTGATTTCAAGAGAGGTAAGGCGGTTCCCAGGCTGACCCCTCTTTGCCCTCGGACCCACGAGGCTGTTAATCTCCGAATTCTCATCTCCAGGAGCGGGGAGCACAGCAGTGGCGAGCAGTATTTTCAGCCTGGCAGAGTACAATTATCGAGCCCACCGTAGGCGCTCGCAAAGCCCAGAAGCAGCACAGCTTGTAGCCAGAAGCATGTTCGCAACCAGGGTAGTTTAGGAGGTAATAGTGAGATATCACAGGGGGGAAAAAAGAGAACTTTATGCCCCAGCACTGCCAATATCCTTCCTGAAATCTCTATCAAACAGGTTCTCCACCATGAATTTTACTGAAGTGTCTGGGGAGAGCCTCACCTAGCCTGAGCATCGTATGATGCCAGGAGCAGCAGGCTCTCGCCTGACGACACAACGTCAAATTTCTTGCTCTTGAAGAAATGAGCACTGTCCACAGAGCAGGGCTGAACCAAGCTGTTGTGCTCAGACGTTTTATTCCCTGGATTGTCTGGGGCTCACCAGGGGCTGTGCTCTTCAAACCTTCCTCAAGGCGATGCGAGTGGTCCACTTGGGACTCAAGTGCTTTCCAGAAAGAACAGAAGTGCCAGAATTTGTTCAGGTTGTTGAGAAATAAGAAGTAAGTTTTTCATAAAGATGTCTGTGAACATTTCGTAGCATTTGCCTGCCTGTTCTCTCCCACTGGCTGCACATGCATGCACTACACACGGTTACTGCTCTTTGTCAGAATATAACCCCCCCCACTGAAGTGTAAAAAGACATTTAAGTAGATATATTCTTTTAAGCAGAACATGTTTCCTATGTACACTAATTGGCGTAAGAGTCTTACTTTAAATGCAAGATTTCTAATCCTAGGAAAGTTGCTTAGCCAATAAAATGTGTGCTTGAACAGAAGAAAGTTGAAAGAAAATTGAAGTGTGGAAAGAAGAATGGATCTTCTAAAGTAAAGGCAGTGGGGGCAGCTGAGGAAATATCTGAGCAGCCTGAGTTGTCCTTTATTCCCGTCCACAGCAGGTCTGTAAGTTTGGAGGTGTCTGTGCATGGGAAAAAATACTATTTGATTGGAGTGTTGTTGGCCACATGTGCAGTGCTGCTCTGTAGCAGCACAAAATGTGAAGGCAGCCGAGTGAAAAGCAAACTTCTCTCTCCAGTGGAGACCACAGGGTTCAGCTAAGTCTGAAAATCTGCCTTTTTAATTCATTGTCTCTTTAGATTTTACTGTGTGGGAAATCTTCATTCCTGCTTGCACAGAAATTTATGAAATAAATGGGAAATGTAGCTTCTTAATATTTAATTTGCTTGGTGATTAAAAGAAATTAGTTTCAGCCATTGAGCAGTTTAGCAGACCTCTATTAATTTTTATAAGGAAATATTTGCCTGACTTCTTTCAGAGAATTTATATGAAAAGAATAATTATTAAATCTTCTCCCATCTGTATCTTCTTAATAAGCACATATCTAACGTGAATAACCAGAAATTAAATCCTAATAGAGAGCTCATACGTTAAGTGTAACGCAGTCCATACGTCATAAATAACGTGTAGGTTGTGAAGTTAAAGTAAATGATGCCCCAAAGTGTTTCAGACGTAGAATTTATTTGCAGATATTCAAGACAACCAGGCAGAATCAGGTACTTCATTCAGGCTTCACTTCAGCATTTAGGAGTTCGAGCCATATAAAGTTTCAGTGCCTTTGGAAATCTGTGCCTTGCTTTTTGTAATCATTAGCGAAGAAAAGGACCTGTTGCAGTCTCGTGGTTTTGAGATAGTGCTAAGATAATTTACACAGCGGTAACCCGGTCACTGCCAAGCTAAAATGGAAAAGACCTTTCTTTGGTATGTGTGTAATGGAAAGTGTGATATTTTCAAATGCAGAATGATCAATGAAACAATACTTAGCCAATGTTTTTCAGGCACAGTAATGATGAAGTAGGCTTCCAGATTACTGATTTCAGGTTAGTATTAATCTTTTTCATCATAACTTTGTAAGTAAGGCTTTTGCTATTGCTTTTGCTTTAGTACACTGAACTGATAGTCTGATTGCAATTTTTGAGAAGTAAGCATCGTTCTATAGATACGATTTTTAGCTTTGGGCTAAAAATTATTTTAATTTTTGATGGTTTCATTGTTTGTGCCCACCACTAAATTATCTCCAAACATTGTGCTGTGGCTAACGGCTAACGTGGGGCTCCCAGAGAAATATTCATCTCTTATGGAACATTTGTTCATATGTGGTTTCATAAGACAGCGTGAAAATGAGGTGAATGTAATTTGGAAAATGAAAGTGGGAGGAGAAAATGGTTTGTGTCCCAGGCAGCAGTGAGAACAGGTTTGTGATACCACCTTCTTTGTCCTCCCCATGCATGGTGCGATGCCCAGTTGAGAGGCCGTAAAAAGCCGACAAAACTGTCATTTCCCACCAGTAAATCTAGAAAGAGGTAAGTTCTGCCTGAATGCAGAGGGGTGAAAATAGGGCATGCAAAAACTGTGTGAAAGGCACAGGGTATGGGAACACCACCAGGCAGGGAACCGAGCTGTGTTCGAGCAAGGAGGTATCAGCGTGGTATCAGCGGGCTGTGCGAGCAGTGCTGCAGCGTAGCTCTTCTTGCAGGTGAGTCCCACCTGATGGGAAGAAACCTGGGAAAGCCCCAAGTGCTCCCAGTTGCCTGCAGAACGTGCAATGCCCCAGGGCTGCAGCACAGGGCAGCTTGCTGCTGCCCTGGAACTGCTCTGCACAAATGTTTCTTGTAATGCACAACTGTCTCCTCACCAACGTTATTACTGATGCTTTATATCACATAGGATCCTGATTGTTTTCTGATTCCCCCATTGAGAAAGACTTTTAATCTTCCTTCACGTGCCTTGGTTTAGTGCTGTAGGTGCACCTACACTTCTGCCTTCCAGAGGAAACGGTGCATGTGTGCCTGTCTTCATGCAGGGACAGCACAAGCAGGCAAACCCAGAAAGATTTTAATTAGGTTAAGGATAAGTTTCAAAGAGGATATAAGCCTCTAAAATGTAGACATAGCCAGAGCTTGCCATGGGGCATGTGTGTCCTGCTGCTGCTGCGGAGGGCAGCGCAGAGGCAGCCGCTGGCTTCTGCCTCCAAGACCAAGCTGTGGGCCAGGCTCCAAATTCTGCTCTTTCAGGCTCTATTTTTTTTTTTTTCCTCCCTTGGAACAATAAGGTTTCACTTTTACTTTGGGCTCCGTCTCAGATTTATGTTGACCATTAGTCATACCCTGTACATGCATCTATAAATAAAAATCAGACTCAAACTGTGCCCCCGCCTGCCCGCCGCTGTACTACTGGCTACAATAAAATGCTTCTCCAGCAAACTCTTGCCTCTTGCTAAATAGTCTGACTCATGTTTTCTGGTTAGGGAAAAGGGAGTGGCATCCTGCAAGACCTGCGAACCCCAGAGCAGCGCCATGTGCTGCAGCCAGTGTGCAGTATGGAAAGGAAAATACAGCCTTTGTTTGCTTAGCTTTATGGTTGAGATGTAATTAATGGCAAGTGGGTCAAAAGTATGGATTAGAAAATCATGCTGTGAGTTCAATTCGTGTGTTAAAAAAGGAGTCCTGAAATGTCTTTTTTTTTTTTAATCGGTGTAGGGCTATTAAAACAACAACAACAACAACAACAAAACCTCTAGTCTGATTGTTGAAAAAATGCAGACACATGGAAATATTATTATAGTTTCCAGATTATTTTCATTCCAACATGTTTAAAATAGCTGCATTTTTTTGTTGTTGTTGTTTTGCGAGTTATTCCTGGTTAATAATCATTTCCTAATTTTCTCATAAGCAAAATCAAAATATTAGTTAAGATATTTAAGTTCAATTTAACATAAAACCACCCATAAAAGTATATCAATATATTTTAAAAGTAATATAGGAGCTTTTTTGAAAATCCTACCCCCCAAATTACATTAATGGCAACAGTTATTTTTCTGTTTTGATGTTGTTTTCTTTCTCTGTTAGATTTTCAGTCAAGCCTTTTGCTACATGAAAAAGATGGCAGAAGTCTGCAGGTCATACTCAGTGTATTAATATAAAAATTGCTGTAATTCAAAAGAAGTGGAACCAACCTCTTGCCCTCAGTTTGCCTAATATCATCCAGTATAAGAAGTCAGAATATTTCAGAGAAGCATTAGCATCCCCAGTGCTTACAGCAATCTTTATATACTTAGCAAGGAAAAACAACCCAAGGACAAACCAGAAAGCCAAGCCACCAAGGTTACAAACTGGCCTTTACTCTGTTCAATGGCATTCCTTTTAGGTTTAACCGAGCTGGGAGATGTTAAAAATCGCTATTGCCCTTCTCTCTCAGGAGATCCTCAGGGAAATTCAGTCAGTTGCTAAAATCACTGAACTCTGCAGATCCCAGCACACGCTGCCAGCAGCACAGGAGCAGACACTGAGAGCATTGTCCTGAGGACGCCTGCGTGGTTTGGGCAGAGCAAGGTGGGATCGTCCTCACCACGGAGCATCCCACCTTCGTTTTACCCAGGATCTGTTTTTGCTGGTTCACAACGCCACTTTCGGAGCACTGTATGAACCCAGCAAGTGGCACTAAAATGCAGTAAGATCTTTCAAAGGTAACAGCCTTCCCCTTTGTGAGCTCATACATATTTTGCCCCATTTTCCAGTGATGAGAACCTGTTTTGGGTAGTTAGGAATCAGTCCTTCTGCTGGTATTCATTCACAGCAGGGAGAGCATGTTAAAAGGTGTACAGGACACAAATGTTTTCTTTAATCTGAGGCTTTAAAAATCCAGTCTAGTCACTAGTACCTGGAAGATGGCAAAAATCTACTCAGAAGACAGGGCAATTTCAGAATTGTGGTAATTATGCCAGCAGTATTCATTTCTGTGCATGGAGGTATTATGATCCCAGACTACACGGTCACATTTTGTCTCTGACAGCCTGCCTGCCACAATGCACAGGCTGGATGCACAAGGGAGACAAATTAAGATTGCATGTGCAGCTGTAAATGTGACATTTGGAATGTCTGAAATGGAACAGAAATAGCATTATTTCAGCATAGATTTTTGTGTGCATACAAATAAGCTTATGGCTTATGTTCACCTCTCGCAGGTGCTGAGGCTTTGGTGTTTGTTGTACTTAGTGGCTCTGTACTTGTCACTTCTAGAAACTGCTGGAAGCACAGTGGTGGAATGAAGATGTCCTTAGGCTCTTGCACCTAGGTAAGGTGTGTTTCGCTGCACATGGAGTATGCTTCTCAAATTACGATAGATGTTAAAGGTGCATCAACTCATCACGGGTCTGTAAAGACTATTGATAGTGCTCTGCCACAGTAAGATTTTTTCCCCAATTTTCTCTTCTCCATCCTCATGCATATTGGCCTGGCTGCTCTGTAGCACCTTTAGGCAACATTGCTGAAAAACCCGAGAGGTTGCTAAATGAATACCAGATTTTATTTATTTAGAAAAAAAATATTTTTGTGAGCCTTAACTAGCTAAATTACGAAAACAAAGTTTGCAAAGCTCATATTGTCGGAGCTCATGATGTATGGACATCTCGAAAGATGACCAGAATGACTTGGACATAGCGGCATCCAGCTCCTCCGTTTGGCTGTGCACGTCTGTGTTGCTGACTATCACAGGCTTGCATGCAGGAACCGTGCTTGGGCTCCTTTGTTGTGAAATCTTGGCTTGGAATGGTAAAATAATAAACAACCATTAGCCTGTTTGCTGAAAACAGAATGCAAAATTAGATTAGACCATGATGCCTCTTTGAAAGAACATATTTGTTAATTATTTCGTAGGAAGTTTTTATAAAGAGATGTTGAGATAAGTAAAGTCAAAACCTCACCTTGCATAGAATCTGCTTAGGTAGCAGTACATACTGGAAAAGAGCGTGGTGGGGCAGTTGCATAGATATGCTGCTGGGAATGGAAAATGACTTTTTTGGCTCTGCTACCTATGCTTAAATGAATGCTACGGACTTAACGGGAAGAGAGCGATAAGGAATGCAGCGGCTGCTGGGAACCGTGAGCTAAGAGCTGGTTTGCTCCAAGCCACTAACCCTCAGGGAAGACTTGGAAGGTCCCAGTGAGCTTGAAAGATAACAGCCTGCACTGGCACGGTGAAAGGAGAGCTGAAGGACACGTGGAAATACCACCTTCCAGTGTCACTGGACCAGCCGTAGTCAGACCCCCCAGGTCTTCTGCCTTTGAACTGCTAGCAATGCTTTGTCTGCTCTAGAACACCCCTGTGTATAGGCTGGAATCACTTTCTTCAAAATCTGCTTCCCTTTTTGTATCACTTAATACAAATTCAATCAATACAGCACTTTATGAAATGTGTTATTAAGATGTGTACTGAGCCGATTGTTTTATTACTTGGGATTACAGCTCTGCTCCTTGAATATCCAAAAAGATACTGAAGGTATTTTGCGTCCTCTGTTATCATAACCATTGCTTAATTCCTTAATGAAGCTACAAACGGCTTAATGCATTAGGGAGAAAAGGAAACGAAAGGTCTGACTGTATGGTGTCATCTCCATGCAGGAAGTTAAACCAGAGTGAAACTGTTTTCTCACAGATATGACAAAAAGCAAAAGCATTTTACCACAAAGCGATGACTTTTTCTTGAAGAAGGTGCTCTTTATCCCAGAAACAACATAAGCATGACATGATGTGGCAGTTACCATAGCAACTAATTATTTTTTATTGAACAACAAGAATAAACACAATAGCTTCACAAAACCCAGCATATCTTGGCAAGCAAGTTAAAATATCCCAGGGCATCATCAACTTGTGCAGTCACCATTTGTAGTTTATTTTTTTCCTTTCAGTTTTTTTTTCTTCTTTTAAAAATGAATGAATACATTTGATTACAAGTCAGAAAAAGTATTTTACTTTCTCATCTACCTTATTCCTGTAACGAAACCTTCTCTGCATTGTTGCACTACTGATGCGCTGCGGTCATTTAAGTTCTGATAGGAAATGCCTGCCTTGGTTACGCTTATCTTGAATTGATGAGCCGAAATTTCCAGTAGGTGCCCAAGTAACGAGTGAAAGGTTGACAATTTAGCTGACAGGAGAACATGCCGAGGAAAACAGAACAGATGGGGGTCTTGAAAATACCATTCCCTTGAAGTTTGTGGAATCAGCTATTCCACAATTATAGTACAAAGCAGAAACTTATTCTGTAATTACAAGGCTAAAAGAGATGGTTTTGATCCAGATATTATTGATTTAGTAACCGTGGTTAATAAAGTAATTCGGAAATTGTAGTGTGATCCAGTCCTGGCTGAAGGCAACTGCGCATTCTTTTATTTAGAGTCCATTTTAATAAATTGGATTTAACTTTAATGAACATCACATTGAATACATGAGTCATAGGTGCTGTGTTGATGTTATCAGAGTTGGTGGGACTTTTGCAATGCTTGCACACTGTTGTCCAGATAGAAAAAGAAGAGAGGAGAAAGACCATGACACTCGTTACTTGTTCTTTAGCATCCAGAAATACGTGGGTTTGGAGAGATTACTTCAGAAATACTGCTGTTTGTAACAGCAAATCCCACAGTGTTAGTGAAGATTCCTGGCCTGTGTTAGAGCTCATGTATGTAATTCGGTCTGTGTAATTCTCCGTGCTAAGCTTACTCTCACTTCTGTTATTGCAGACCATCTTGAAGGCAAGTATAATATTAGCCTCTGTAGCAGTATTGCTGCTATACTTTCAATTATGCATGCAGGCTCATCTGAGGACAAATGAGATATACTGCCAAAGCCAAAGCATTTCAGGAATTTTTCTGAAAAAATGGTCTCCATCTGATATATAGGAATGAATGAAGAAAATCTCCGTCTTGGTTCTGCTGTTTAGGGTGACCTTATAACTGAATATCACTGTTAGGGGGAAAAAAAAAAAATCCCTCAACCACATATTCAACCTCAAAGTCAATATTTTGGTTTGGTTCAGAGCCGGTTGCGTTAAACCAGTTAAGGTCAGATTTAGTCTGGAGAGGCTGCAAAATGACAGGATCGAATGACACATGATGTACTGTGAAACTGAATTGCATTAGAGGTTGCATAAACAGAATTAATATTACTTAACATTGTCCCAACATCTGAAGTACTAAGAAATCTGAGTGAACGTGATTGAAAACCTCCCCGGGTAGTAATGCCCGGTTGTGTGGTGGAGCTCGGAGGAGAGGAGGTGGTGCTCCTGTGCGCTAGGGTCTTTTGCTCTGAGTCACGGCTGAAACAACACACCAGCCCCAGGGGTTAGGGGAAATGGCCACTGAAAGGAATGGGACAAATTAGCCATTGTCACGCTGTCACCGTTGGCTGTCCTCTCGCTGAAACACAAAGGAGAGACAGATTTGTTCGCCGCTGCTGAAGATTCAGTGGTTCTGGTTGTCGGGCTGGGAGTGCTGATTGAAGTGCCCCACAGTTGTGAATGAGATGAAGTAATTCTGCCAACCTAAACCTGCTCCTGAGAAGTTCTGTCAAACTACGCTAGCAAAAGGGCAGTAACTGCTGGCAACGGGGAGAGATGGGGTAGTTCATGGGCTGTTAGAAATTCTCATATCCCTTTAGGATCGATCACTTCCCACTGGTTTTGTCAGGCTCCCGATTCTTCAGTTCTCAGTATTTGGAGGTAGTGCTCAAGCTCTTGCAGGCAATATTGGAGAAACTCCATTGATCATCTCTTTTTAAGAACGGGTCTGGCTGTGTGATCATCAGGAAGAAAGCAAGACTGAGAAGGAGTCCAAACTAAAATGTTGACACACCCCCAGCCAAAGAACTTTTAAGATTTATGTAAATAGTTGAATTTTGATTCATAAATGCTAGCAGCATTTTTGAATTATATCTCGCTGAAACTCTGAATGCTAAGATGGCAAAAATACTTGGTCCTGTTGATTTGATTTACTTTAACACAGCCTGGCGTGTTAAAAACTGTTTACAGAAAAATGCTTAATCCTTTTAAAAACCATAAATGGGATCGTGGCCTGCGCAGAAATACTGGATTCATTCATGAAATGTAGAGCATTGGGCAAATTGACAGAGAAGCCAGGAGATGTATAGTTCTGTGATGACAAACTATAAAGATAAACAAGCCTTTGTGGAACCTACTGTGAAAAGGAATCATTTATTAGAAAGACGCATGCTTTCTCGAGCTTTTTCATTTCTTTCTGGCACTCTGTACGAGGTACTCCAGACACCACTAGCAGAGCAATGCCTGGAGGATTCGCCAAGAGCTGAAATTACAGCATAATGGGCTGGGGACTGGGCAGATCCCTGTAACTGCAAGCATACACACCAGCTGAAAATGTCTTTCTAAATGTGGATTGCAGTTATAATAGCTCAGAAAGAAATTTATTTTTATCATTCAACTAAAGCCATGCAGCCAATAGATACTGATGAGCTCCAACAGTATAGTTTGCATTCCCCAGACCGAGCAGTAATGACTCCTGAGAGTGATCCCTGTTCATACGGGTAGGCAACACAAGTCAACTCCTGAGCGAGTACAGGTTGAGGGGCAGACTGTCATTGACTTCTTCACTTGCATAACCTGATTATATTGCATCAAGGAGCGTGATGCTGACAGCATTTGGTTGTTGTGCTGTTGGAGTACAAGGACAATGGGCTGCAAATCAGAAGTTCGGGGCAATTCAGTTGTGTTATGTTTAAACATTATTTTGAAATGGAATATAACGTAATATTAGAGTGAAGTAGATTTGACTGTCCAGTCACCTTTATGCCATGCTGGCAGTGATGGGGCCTTGCGGGAATAGCATATTATATTATGTTTATACCCAGCTCAATATTCTTTTACAGTACCATAAGTTTAAAGGTGTGTTCTAGTAAATGAGAACCAGGAACTGCGATTTTTTGGCTGATGATTTCCTTTGTCTGGGATTTTCCACTGTGTTGAAGTGCTAAGAATACAATATCCAGTGCTGTATAATCATACAGGCGATTTTCTTGCAGATCAGTACCTGGCTTGGTATTTACCAGGAGAAATACTTGGCTTTATCACACAGGCTTTTGCTGGAAGATTTGGTCCTGCAGCTCAGTGATGTGATCTTCATTTAACGTACTATTAGCATAAAAAAAAAATAAGGAGAAAATAGCGTCTGCCGTTGCCTAGAGGACCACTATATATATTTTCAGTATAGGTCTATAATACAGCTGGATTTTTCTGATGATAAATATCAAGCCTTATAGAAAGAGTTACGGAGTTCAGGTCTGTAATGGTAAATAGTGTGCAGGGAATTCCAGCACTCCTATAAGGCCCCAAATGCCTTGACTCCATATTGTTCTTTTAACCAGAAATACATCTAAGTATGTTGCAACACAAAAGAAGGAAACTAGACTAGAATCACGTAAGTTGAAAGTAAATAATACAGTACTTCTCCATGACATGTATTTCCTCCTGCCCACCCCAAACTGGAAATTTTTATCACAAAGGTAACTTTCTCTCCCCTCCAAAGGCTTATAAATGGGAAGTAGCAATAAAGGACGTGCCCAAACTATGGCAAAAGAAAAAGTTTACTTCTACTTGAAAATTCTGCTGAGTATTATAGATCAGTCCTGCTATGTTTAAATCACACTGTGAATACATCTGTACTGCAGTGGAATGGCAAATAACCAAGCCAACATTAAACTAGTTGCTCACATACCAACAGCAATCTAGCCGTGGAGACGCTTAGCACCAGGTATTAATTAGCTGACATCGAGCTCCGCGCTGCTTCAGGCAGAATGCTAGGGGTGCACTGTGGATGCACTACCTGCCTCGTCTAAAGCTAATTCAGAAAACTGCATCGTTGCAGGAGTAATGGCAGTTGTAGGCTGTATCTTTTGACAGCCATGTATTTTTGAAGCAAAAGCCTCTTCTGAATAGTAGAGGAAACAGTTGATTATCTGTGGAAGAGGCATTTGCTGGGAGGGAAGGAGCTCTTCATGCTCTCAGACTTAAAAGTATCTCCACCAAAGCCTTTAGTTTTCTTTAGAGATCTATAAAGTAGCCCTCCTGGGCCCGAATGTGATGTGAAGCCATACTTGGAGTTGTTTCTGATAAAGGCACTGTGCCCTCCACAAAAAAAAGTTTGAACTGGCAGACAAATCTCATAGCGTTAGCTCTTGCTTTACTTTTCAAGAAAAAAAGCAGCAGGCACTTAGATGCTGGCGTGTTCCAATCTGGATAAAGCAGCACAATGAATTGTCTTAGCAGCATGCTTGGAAGAACAGCATTTCCTCCTACCCACTGCCTCCCACTCTGAAGTTTGTAGGAGATCCTGTATATATTACAGCAAACGTATAGTATACACTGATTGTGCTGCGGGAACTTGCTCACAGGCAGCCAGAAGGGTTTCATTTCACAAGTACGCTTCTGTGGCAACACATGGGGACCGTAGTGAGGGGAAGAGTTTCCCTTTTATCTGAACGTCAGCCGGAGTCAAAGCAGTGAAAGATGCTGAGCGGTCTTGTTCGAGCCTTGTAGAGCACTTAGCCACGTGCTTAGGAGGCACATTTGTGTTCAGCCCCACCGCCATCAGTGGCACTTGTATGCCCATACTTTGCAGCAGCGAGGGCAGTGCGCTCCCACATAGCTGCATGTGGCCTTTGGCATTCAACTGCTTTTGCTGCTGCAAAATGTGATTTAGGAAAACCTATCACAGAGGGTTCATTTTTCACCCTACGACTATGCAGAAAGGAGGTTTTGTCTGCAGTGAGGACATGCAAAGCTGTGAGCAGTCCAACTCACAGAGCCACGGTCACACCTTTAGGTCTTGTCTGGCAGGGACGTCCTGCACTGCACCTTGCATTTGGTTGTGTTTGCATGGCAAGATATCCCCTTGCCATAAGGCTCCTCAAGGACTAGCCCTGGCAGGCTACACCTGATTAATTTAAAAGTGATTATCATAATCTGTAGCGGTGTTCCTGGACTGCAGACATTGCAAGGACAAATGAGAACTGATCTCAGCCTGTGAACTGTTGTTCCTACATAATATAGCCTTAAATTGAAATGTCGTTTATGGAGAAGTCCCCAGGAAGAGCTTCTGAAATCACAGTATTTGGAAGAGCATGTAAGAACATGTATGTGCTCCATTGTGTATATCAGTTGTGAGACTGACATGCTAGTTACCCTCCTTAGTTTGCATTCGATACTGAGACCCAATTGCAGTAATTGCATTTCAGTATGGCACCAGCACCTCTAGCCTCATTCTCATAAGGCAGCTCCAGCAAGAGGCTGCTCCTCCTGCGCTGAGTTGGAAATAACAAATCTGGCAGGTTAAGGGGCACATTCCCTCCTGCAGGTACCCTCTGGAACTGCCCCATTCTCTGCAAAGCGCAGAGGGCCGTGTGTCCACAAGGCATGCCTGAGCCCTTAGCACCTCCTCTGTCTCCCAGGAGCTGGGCAATAACACAGTGAGCATGTATGGACTTGATTGTGCAAAGCACAGGGGCAGACGTAGAGGAGTTGCTGATTTAGTGTTTGTCCTACAAATGAGAGAACACCCCACAGTTGTTGCACATTTTTAAAAATAAGATTTTTTTACACAACCCCACAGGAATGGATAAAAACACATGATTTATTTCATTAAGGACATTTATGGTCACCTTGAAGTACTGGATATTTCCTGCGCTAAAGGAGGTTATGGAAAGGAAAGTTTAATCCTGGTGCTCTTGAAGCATTTCTTAGCATCCACTATTTTAAGCATTACCAAGGGTCAGGAGAAGAGCTGAGGATCAGCCGTATGCTTAGAATTTTTTTGGCAGGATGGGGTTGACTGAATGCTTTAGCTAAGCAAAGAAGATAGAGGGTCAACATGAAAAATTGGAAATGGCATATCTGGGCAGTCTTAATGAGACATACGCAGGCGTGGGTCAGTTCTCATGACTACACATCAAGCTTAGAATCACACGAATCCAAACCCCAGTGTATATTGGCTGGGAGTGTCGAGGTTTAGATTAAGTTTAATTGCAGCTTAGCAACTTCTGGAACATGAGAGAATAAGGCAGCTATCCATGTTATTGTGTAAACCTTGAGTCGGTAAAGCAAATGAGAAAATACATCGTTTTAGGGTTTTCATTTATGTACAATATGAATACATATGTGAGTGCGTGCTTTTATGTGTATGTGTGCACACGTGAGGTTAAGTGGTTGTCCCTCTAGAATATCTACAGGAGTTACTCAATGTGGTCATTTTCTTAGATGAGTTCTTTCCTTTAATTATTTTTAATATCATATGGTATAACAATAATATGCAAAAAAAATCTTACAGCTTAAAAAATGCAACGATCTCTGTAAAATAACAGAAGATACAATGCTTCGGTCACTTTACTACCACCTTTTTTTACACTTTCAAGAAAATAGGCAAATGACAGCAAAAACAGAAATGTAAACTCTTGGAAGCTGCAAATATGGTTAAGACTACCCACAAATTCTTCACATTTCAGTGCCTTGTGAAATGTGACAGGTTACTATAATTTTTGTCATCAGTGGATTTCATAGACCAATTTAATGATGTGCAAACATTTTACAATTAAAAAGCAATTATCAGCCTGTTAAAAAAGTTGCACAATACTGCAGACTTTGTCCAACAGCTCAGTCATTTGGAGACAAATATATTGTAAATCATTAGCTACAGGTTCTAGAGAGATTCTGTTGGAGATGCCTACGAAGTCATACTGAGAACAGTGAAATTCACCCCATTATTGACCGAGATCAACGAACAAACAAATTCTTCAGTGGCTGAAAGGTACATCTGCTCTTTGAAAGGCATAGTTTAGTGCTCCATAAATTCAATGAGCATCACTCGTGCAATCTTTGGAATCAATATTTGAATAAGCAATTGTCACATCTGCCAATGCTGCATTGAGTAATTTAAAGTCATTAGTTTTAAGGGGCTCCACTGGAAATGTAGAGTCGATACACACTGATATGTTTTCTTTAGTCAATAATGTGGCCAGTAGTCAATCTTCTTGGCTAATAAGCACATCTGCAATTTTATATCAGGTTATTTACTATTAACTTCAGTATATACAATATCACCTCTTATGGACAGTAAGTCCATATCCAAAGAAGGGTAATAACACCAGAGAGGTGAGTTCAGTGCATATAGTTGTTACTTCTTTTGCCAAGGATAAATTTTGCAGGGCAATACCAGATCTTCCCTGACAGACTATCAGCAATAAAACAATTACTAGAAAGAGTAGCTCTTGTGTAATTCAAAAGGAAAATAACAGCAGATGAAAAAAGCAGCAGGAAATCTCATGTGGTGAAAAATGCCTTGTGTTGTTGACACTGTTTCCTTCACACTTCTGTGGAGATAGGTTTAATTTGGGAACGTTGTTCCTAAAATGGCTAAATCCCCCCTGCCCTTCATCTAGGTGTGATCCCACAGCAGCTGTGGCCAGGGGCAGGGCAGTCGGACTCTTCTGCGGGCTTCAGGGGGGCTCCTGGGGCTGCAGAGCCCTGGGACCCATCCCGGCTCAGCAGCTCCATGTGGGGCTCTTGGTGGTTTGTCCCACCCAGCAGCCAGATGTGGAAACACCTCCAGTTGTTCTTGGCAGTTGGATGTGTCCCTTGGCTGAAGCTGCAAGTCTCTGTTTTGCTTCTGATTCCTCTTTTACCCAGGCTTCTCTGGCCGCCTTTGATCCCTTTTGCAAATGGTGCTTGTAGGACACGCACCCTGGCTTCCCGACCCTTCGCTTGGCTTCTCATCATGCTTTCTACTTCCCCTTCAGCTTAGGAGGTTTTGGTTTCTCAGCCCAATTTGGGATTGTGCTTTCCTGCTTAAACCTCTGTCTGAGCCAAACTCTTTTTTTGTCTTTTCTGGTTTTGGGCAGAGATGTGTCTCTGTGTGTATCAGCGCCTGCTTCCAAACCCCGCAGGGTCTGGCTGCCCGGGTCCTGCCTGGCAGGCCCCACAGTTCGGTGAGATCAGTGGGTTTACGTGTGGGGAACGTGGGTGTCCCTGGAGATCACGTCGAGTTTGTTGTGGGAGTTGGGCATGTAAAATGGTAAGTCTGCACGGATGTGGTTGTTTGTAGGCTGTTCTTTTAAGTAGTCCTCACATACGAAGCGCTGCTTACGTGTTCCTAACACTGTTAGCGCTGCTGCCGTCAGTGGTTATGAATGCATATGTCTCCTGTTAATAGGGGTCAGGTGCAGTTTCAAGTCTGTCACCAGCACTTCAGGGAAAATACTTCCATGCATCTTTTCAATTGAGAAATGTTCTTCCACACTACTTTGTGTTCTAAGACTTCATATAATATCCTACAGCTTCTTCACTGTTGCACGCATATACCCACATTTTGGGTCAATCATTTGACACCTTGGACAGGAAAAGCACACAAAAAAGCCTGGGATCAGTCTGTCTCAAACCTCATTCTCCACATGACCTCCACTGAGCTTTTGTGTGGAGGATTTATCACCCCGCAGAGTGAACCTCTCCTGCTGTAATCATAAAACCTCGCCACTATTTCAAGTGATACGTAATACATGTGTGGCAGAGCTGAGCTGGTGCAGCTCCTGGGCCTCTGTTTACATCCATGGCCCCGAGCACAATAACTGGAAGCGGAGAAGGAGCCGGCCCTCAGGGAGCTCCGTCCGGTCGGCTGCAATGGCTGCCACCAGATAACAAAGCCCCTCAGCAGGGTGCTCTGGCCTCCACACACGCTCAGGACAGGGCCGTGTGCTTTGTGTGAAGCCTGCTGGCTGTTAGCAAACCATCCCGTTGGTTTTAATGCTTGGAGGAGATGGGTTTCATTCGGCTCTCAAGAGGCTGGCTGGGGAAATGTGTATTTTTAGCGCTGGAGGCCTCCACCTCGGGCATCGACCAAAATGGCAGCTGTCACAGGGGACTGCAAATGGAGCTGTGCTCAATACGTGCTGGAGCAGGAAGGCAGAGGCAATCGGAATTGGTCACCTGCCATGTATAATGCCAGATACAGGAAAATAACTAGTGACTGTATGAAATGAGTCATCTATAGGCTGAAGGTTTGATATGCCAAATTTAAAAGGTATGAGCTGGAGGAAGAATGTGTTCCCTCCAGAAAAAAATTAAGCTATTTTACCCTGGCTCTTTGTCATTGTTGTTTTTGTTTTTTACTTGAATGAGAGACGGTTCTGACTCAGACTTTAATTTGAAAATGAGTTTCCAATATTCCCCTGGTGAATACAACATGACATATATAGATTCTTACTATGAAGAAGACCAACATGTAACCCAGATCCTTGCACTTAACCTTTACATCTCATTTTTAGATGTTCAGTTTCCCATGCAGGATTTTTTTAAATGGAATAACTTCATAGTCCAACCCAGTAATTCTGACTTAAATATATCTAAAGAAGTACACAGAGTATGCTGAGTACAGTGTTTCTGTGGAATGGCATTTGGACTTGGTTGAAGTTTAGTAACATGAAACAATACATTAGAGTTAAAACATCCTAGAAATAAAGAAGAATGTGGTCCTTTGAAATTTAAGTGTATTACGTGAAAATAAAATACCATTGGTAAGCTACATTCATGGATTACATTTACTGCATTTATCAATAAGAACTAGCATGATGTGGCCAACTTCAGAGGTGGGTCAAAGATGCATTTTACAGCTCTGGCAGATTAACTGTGGTGGTTTAAAAGACTGTCACTCCGGTTGTCTAACACATCCCTCTTCAGGTATCCATGAATGAGCAGCGCATGTTTAAAGTAACACCCCGGGCAACAAGCTGCGGCATCTCAAGCATAACTTACGTCCCATTTGGCTGACATTAACCTCTGGCATGAAGGATGAGGTAGAGACCTAGAAACAGGAGTGGTTTAGGCATCTACTTCCAAATCTACTAGAGCTTGACTCACAAAGCTCCTTCATCTTCTTCTGACCTCAGCAATGTATGTAGGCTCACATAGGATGAGGGCTTTAGTAGATCAGACTCAGATTGGAGAGGTGCGATAGATATGTCACCAGACAAGAAATTGGGGGATGATATGTGCAGTAAACCTCAGAATCTGACGATGTCACTGGACCTTTTTCAACTGACTGTAGTGATTTTTAACCTGATATTGTGAATATGTATTTTCGTTCATGATAAAATGCTTCAGAAAGGAAGTGGAGTTTTGTGCAAAGCCAGCTGTTTATATTTGAAAGTGAGTTTGTAATTACCCATCCTTATTCGTACTGTAAAAAGTGGTTAGCACTTTATCAAGGCAACTATTTGAGCTTATCACCCTATGAAAATACTCCTTTTATCAGCATAAACTGCGTGGAAAACATCTTACTAAGAAAAAAGAAAAATTCTTTCCAGGGATTGGTGATACTGTGAATTGTCGTGCTTGGGGTAATACTTCTGTGAACTGACAGATAAGCTTAGAAAACTCAAAGTTCAGAATAAATAAAAAATTGATGGTATTAATGTGAAAACCTCTTTTGTGTGTTGTTAGAACTAGGCCAGATTCGTATATCTTTGGCTTTGCAGTACTATCAGCTTCCACACTTCTGTCATAAGTGCTAAAATACTAATGTTTGTAGAAGTTCAATCCTTTAAATAAAAATCTTAGCTTTTACTTCAGAAAACTGATCTATGTCTGGATAAAGAAGCTTTAAATATGAGCAGTGTTTATACAAAAAATAATCAAGACAGTATAATCGAGTATCCCCTCTTGAAGAAGTATTCCCTCTTGAAGAAACATTCCCTCTTAAAGCAGAAACATGCAACAAAACCAGATGAGTCATCTACCTCTTTGGTAGTTCACTAATATCGAAATCTTATCAGGAGAACAAGAGAGACACGGCCAAAGAGAGACACTGCAGACATTTCTAATTTCATCTCATGATTTTGGGGGGTTGGTTTGTGATTCTAATAATACCTGGTAATGCTGTACTTACCTGACTAGTTAGTTATGTTGTCCTCCAAGTAACTACGTATGTAAATTTTCTCGGAGGACCACATGAAATGTTGTCACCATAGATTATTTCTACAATAGCCAAAATAGCTCCTCATGCAGAAACTATTTTCATAGAATAATGTCCCGTTACTGTTTTTGCCTTAGACTGCTTTTGAAATAGTCAGACGTTTCTGGTGCCTAAACGTTTTTGTCACTACTTGTTTTCTGTGTGGTACAACACGTCTGGAAGATTGATGTTTATCTCCGATTGTCCATTATCAATTTTAAATCTGAACAGCACGTGCACGGCAATTTATCCCTGCCTATGGAAATGGATTGCCAAGAAGGGTTATAAAGAATTGCTCTGTCTTCCAGGGTAAAAACCTAGTCTACTATTTAAGTGAAATTATTTGATTAGCCCAGGAAACTAATAGTTCATATATAATTGAACTCTAAACTCAACCCTTCAATTGGATAAGATTCAGCATCATAAGAGATTTTATATGCTTTGGTTTTGTTGCTGAGGGCTTGGAAATATACTGTGTAGATGTCAAAAAGCTGTCAAGCAAGATTTCTAACAGGCTGAGTGCGCCGAGAAAAGAGTTAGTTAAAGTCTAAGCATGAGTGATAGTGTTTGCATAGTAAAACAGTGATTATAGCAGTGCTGGACTGTAAGGGTATGACTAATGTTATACTGAGCTAGTAATGCTTATGAAGCTTGAAAAAATGTACAACACAAATTATTTTTCTCTCCTGAAAATGACACTTGAAATCTACTCAGACAAACTGAATTGGTTCCCACACGAAGCCCTGCAGGGAAAAAATATGTGCCAAAGACAGACAAGCAGGAAGTAGAGTTGTTTGCAGACGTATTGCTACCAGTCACGGTGGCGTTCAGGACATACTGAGGCTGTGTCAGCTGCTGAAGGTCCTGCCTGTAAGGTCTTCAGGGCACCCATGTGGCATGTCTGATCTGAACTGAATCGAGACGTTCCTTAGCATTCGCTGTCTCTACTCGACCCTTGGTCGCAGTTGTGCTTATAAAATGGTGGCTAGTTCCTGCAAAACTATGGTGCCAAATTAAAAAAAAAATCTGGAGAATTTATGAGAGCAACTTGTGATGAAGATGAGTGAAACCTGAGGTTCTTATTCCCTTGGAAAGGTGGAAAGTGTGCTTTCTATGGAACAATGATGGAGCCCATCGCTGTGTTATCTCTAGCTGGGGCAGAGACTGGGCAGCATGCATTTTGGGCTAGTCTTGGCACAGATACCTGTCGGGGGAAAGGGATGTTCTAAGAAGAATATGAATAGGCTATAATCTCAGTAGAAATTAGGCAGTAATTTTTAGGTGAGAATTAGGCATTGAAGGTGACTTCCCAGTGAGTCTCCTCTTGAGGAAAAGGAGTTTTTCCTGTCCGTGTTATTTATAGGTTGTGATTGCCAGGAGTAGTGAAAAGTAAATTGGAAAAAAAAAAGTCTTAAAATAATAACAATGCTTCAAAAGAATTATGTTTGCATTACTTTCTTCATCAAGAAATTTGAGATCAGTGAAAAGTTAGCAAAGTGAAAAAAAAGAAAAGGGTCATTTATTGTCAGCTAATATGTTGGTATCTGGTCATTTGCTGTGCAGTGTTACAGAAAAGTGCCTGGTTGCTTGAATTTCTTTCTCCACCCATCCTGATTCTCAGGTGCTGTTTAGTTAATTGGGGGAGTTACTGAGCACCTGCGATAAATACTCACGCCATTAGGTAGGTTTAGAGGGAGATGAGTAATTTATGTGCCTGATATGCTGGGAAGGAGAAAGTAGGGAACTGGAAACCTATACTGACAGTGGAACACGGCTGCTCAATGCTGTAGTTGAAGTGTTCTCGTTTCCCTAAAGGTGAAGACAAAATAAGTTTTGGGATGCTGGCCTGGGTCAAAATTCCTACCCCTGTGAAGAGAGGTGATGAGACCCACCAGCATCCCTCATCCCACGTACCAGGGCAACCCTGCAGGTCAGGAGTGGGCAGTGGGAAGCAGGGGTTTGTCCGGGTTCCTCGTGTTGCTCCAGCAGCAAGCCCCTGCCCTCCTGCTGCAGGGGGGGAGGAGGCCACAGCTGCTGCGTGCCTGGGGCCCTTGCAGCCGGTAAAGCGATTCACCTGTGTGCCAACTTGGTGCTGCAGAGCGCAAGGCTTATAGTGCGAACCCTCTCCTGAATTCTCAAGTTTACTTAGGCTGGAGAGTTGGGGAAGGCTAGCAATGAAAATCAATAAATTTTCTTTGGAAGGGGAAGTTGGTTTACTACATGGCTGATCTCTCCTGTGGACTGATGTAACTGTATTTTGGGGGAGAAGTCTTAGGCATGTTGCCTGAAGGCCCTGGAACTGCTGATGGTGGTGCATGAAGAAGTTTTACTGACTTCAGGCTTATTTCTTTAATAAGTTGATTTATAGCATTACCCTGGGATCTAATCAAGCAGAAGCTCCTGTTGCACTTCTGGATGGCACGCTAGCTGCGAGATGGAAGGTAAGTTGCATCCCAAAGATGCTTATAATCCAGGCATTGTTAGCAAGACTAGAGAAAATGCTGTATGCAAAGAGTTCAACTGTGTGTGGGCTTTTATAGAAGACACCGTCCAGGTGGTGTTGTGTGGGAGAAGGTTTGAAGTGTCTGCTGCATTAAGGAAGGCCCTTCTGGTGTCCCCATTTCCTGATGTTGGGTGGCTAGCATGAAAGCTGTGGTTTTGGATCTTATAGCGACAACCAGGAAAGAGAGGAGAGACATTTTTTCCTCCTGAATTTTGGTTTTGAAATTAAACTGTATTTCAAGTGAATAATGCCTCTTCAGGACATCACAATATCTGAGAGTTGTAGTATCGTGGATGAGTTGGGCACAGGTATTCGTGGCATGTTGCTGGTCTCACATCCTTCATTTTATCATGGAGCTGTGGAGTCGGAGCAGAAACTCCCCAACCATCTGTATCGGAAAACTTATTTCAGATAGAGTTGTAAGTACTCAGTAGGGGTCCAATTTTAGACAGCCCTAAAATGTGACCTTTAAAAGGTGCTATTTCACACTCCTGCAGTAATTGTGCCTCTGGAAAGCTTCATTCCTGTGTCTCTCTATCATCTGCACAGTCCTGCAGTCTCTGATCATCTGATTTATTTTGGTGTGATTTGAAGCTTATGATGTTTGTATGGTCTTCTGGTTTTCCGATTTTTCTTTGTTTTCTTGGTAAATGCCTGCAGTGGGAAACCCCTCCTGATTACCTTGGGGTAACTTGCCATATTCTCATCAGCTGGTTACCTGCCTTTGGGTAATACTTGCTCCTTGGCCCTTCTGAAAACAAGACAGAATTATGATTGAAAGTTCTTTCTATCACACTTTTTTTTTCCCCTTTGTATTTTTCTTGTAGAGCTTGAGAAATCTCTTTGAAGGTATATTCTGGGATTGATTCTATTTGTTTCTCCTTCCTTCCTTTCTGTTCCTTTAACTTAATTAAAATGTAAGATGGTGGTAGCAAGTAAAAAGGAAAATCAATATCAAGATGAACTATTTTAAGCTCATTAGTAAACATTCAATTAGGTATTTTGTGTTATGGCTAAAGAATGAAAATATTTATTCAGAGCAAAGGTACTTCAATTAAAGGAAGAAGTTATTTTCATTTTTGCAAATCTCTGAAGAAATATGCACAGTTTTCACTTTTTTCCCCTCCATGCCAAACGTATGTAATAAAATCTCTTCTGGAGTTCGAGCAATTCATTCCTCCTGCCCCTAATTCACTCCCAAATAAAGCAGCGTACAATAGAGTCTTTCCTCCACAGTACATTTACCCTGCCAAAAATAATGTCTACTTGCAAACATAAGTGTCTTTTAGAAGGATTATTTCTGAAGAAAAAATGAAATACCAGTGCCTATTTAAACACATTAATAGGAATGCAACCGATGCCATAAGAGTAAATTTTGTTTAAAAGTTCTGGCCTGGAGCCTCACTTCCATCGGTTCTGCTCCTGGATTGTGCATGTAGAAGTAGAGGCATGCGGCGATGTCTTTCCCTCCAGACCCCAGGGTGAAGATAAGATCGTCACCGTGATGCCAGAGCCTTTGTGTGGCGTGGGAAGGCCAAAGCAGAAGATAAAGGGTGTTGAATGTTCTGTATCTGGTGCCTGGAACATCGAGCAGGATTTGGGATGTGGCTTCAAATTGGTGATAGAGCAAGGGGAGCAGCTGCAGGGACCAAGCCGGTGCTCGCAGCACCGCTGAGCCTTCCCTTGGGGCAGCCGTCTCCCTCTTACCTGCAGGTGGCCCTTGGTGGGAGGGAGGAGGGTGAGATCTCTGCCTCCTCTCAGAAGGAGACTTCTATGGAGAGAATTCAAAGGGAGTATTGAGAACCTGAGTGGTGAGAATAAGAGGTTTTTCTTCCCTGTATGTTGTCCTCTAAACCTTCCCTAAACAAACCCTACTCTGAAGCTATATTAGGGAAAATGCAAGTTAGGTAATGCCTTGGAAAGCATTTGCAAGGAACTCGATTACGGGCTCTCTGTGGGAATCACAGCGGGCTCAGATGCTGTGTCTCCATGTGCTAACATACCGTCAGTGTCCGGAGAGGTATTTTTGCCCTGAATCAAGCTGCCAAGACTTCTGAAAGAGAACGGTGCAGTGTTTTGTTGTGAATCCTGCACAGAAAATCCTCACCATCCGCATCCTGAGGTCCCTGCATCAAGAGCTTTTTGTTGAGAATCGAGTACCTGGGCCAGGCACAAAATGCACAGATAACACTTGCAGAAGTGTTGGACAGGCATAGCTGACAAGAAGCAGTTTTTCAGGAACAGACAGCAGCAGCAGCGAAGAACAATCTGCTCGTGCTGGTCCAGACTGCAGGACTGGAGCCTTTTTTTTTTTTTACCCAGTGAACAATCACTGTAAATTAATACTACTACCATGTAAGAAATTACTTTGAACCCAAGCTATGGCATTTTAGAAAGGCCAAATTTGAATAACGTGCATAATGAGTTTGGCCAATTAATTAGCTAATATCAATATAAAGGGGGAATGCGATGGGCCTGTTTTGCATCGATACCAAGACCCTTTTATATCAGTTGTTTGGCAGGAAGGTATTGTTCAAAGTTGTTAAAAACCATTCCAATTGTGTCTCCACGTTTTCATACAGCTGCTATTCATCAGCGAGAGCTAAGCAGATACTGTAAAAATATCCGTGAATACTGAATCAGGTTTGCAAATTAATTGCTGAGCCATTTTTATGCCTCTTTTGTATTCCCTTTCTGTGAGTACCACTGAAATGCACAATCACGATGCCCATGGAAAGCACTTGCGAGCTCAAGTGCTCGTGGGAAGGGAGTTGTAAATTTGTGTGCTGGGATATTGATGGGGAAGGAGTGCTACCGGTGTGCTGAAGTGTGTGCCTAGGTTTCCAGCTCCTTGCAAATTTGGCCAAGTAAATTTTAAGGTTGTGCTTTCAAAAACCACAGATTTTTTTTTTCTTTAAATTTACTTTCTGTGAATGCAGTATTTGCATTTGGAAACTGACTCTAAAGCCGAGCTAAGTATATTACAGAGCTGCATGGTGTAACAACACGTTAGTCAACTGTTACGTTCATGGTTAATGAGGATTATGTGAGGGATGTGTTTAAAAGTTTAAGGAATTTCTAAGAAACGTTTAGATTTCAGTCTTTGGTTATTTCCAATTGTGGAAATAAACGAATTGCATAGAGCAAGAGAAATGCTGGTTTATTTTTGGAGTTATAATGTGTCACAATTCAAGATCAGATTAGGGTCAATTTACACTAAGTCTTCTTTTGAAACTATTATATAACTGAGCCCGAGTAGGTCACTATGTCCTGCTCTGCATACAAAAAGCTCCCAGACTGTGTCTATAAATAAAGATCAAGCTAAACCAGACAAGCTGCTTGAGTCTAATATTGGGAAGATCATTTTGTGCTACCTTCTGCAAATAATTACGCCGGAGTCCAAGCGAGAAAGGAGCACGCTATCATCTGGTGTGCGCCACGCATACAGAGTGAAAAAGATTATCTTTGTGCATTAACGTTGGCATTAATAAAAAAAAAAAAAGAGCTTTCCCAGCTCTTGGTAAACTTCAGGACTAAAATACGAGCCGGAGGAGTGGGTGGTGGGTGGTTTTTATTTGCCCATCCGCTTACCTATTGTATTTTGTGTTGCGGTGTAAGAAAACAAAATCGGATGGCACGGTGTGTTTGTGAGATGCTGTTGCCCTAGTTACCGGCCTCATATCAGGGTTAAGGTTGACAGTGTGGGCTCGTTCCTTAATCTCAGCTCAGGTTGCCCATAAGGGGAAAGGCTTTAATGTTAACTGAGCCTGTCTTTGGTTTGGGGAGTTGGGCCTGTAACAATGCACCGGGGAATTTCTTCTTTGTGGCTGTCATAGCTCGTCTGGGGAACGGGGAAGGGAATCGTGGTGGGGGAGGGCGAACCTCGCTATGGTGAAGCCTATTAAATTATGGAGGAGGGGATTGCTGGTGGGAGCAGGGCCGTGGGCTCCGGCAGCCGTCGGAGGAACCTTTTGTGTTGCAGAGGACAGTTTTTGTTACAGCCCCTTCTACACCCCCGGATAGGATTGCTTTGTGGCGAGCACCGTATGGCTGGGAAGATTTATTTCACTTCAGCCAGGGTAACAGAAGAAGGTGCAGAGCTTGGCTGTAGGCTAGCAGGTGTGTGCAAAGATACCCTCCCTCGTAACAGCCCCCTGTGCTGTTAAAGGATGAATTAATGGTGCTGGTCCCACCCTCAGCTCAGCCGGTCAGGAATGGTTCAGGCCGAGGTTGTCATCCTGGGGAGGCACCTGCTCTGCTGGGATTAACTCCGTAACACCTCCTTTTTCATGTCAAGCTCCTGAAAAACACAGAAGTGCTTCTTGCGTGCCACCTGAGGTCTCTGGTGATCTAAGACCACCAAATGTGGTGTTGGAGGGGATGGTATCAGAATTTAACTGAGAAAGGGAACGCGAGGCAAAACTTAAGGGACAAACAGCCTTACCAGGGAAAGGCATTGGAAATGAGAGATCTTTTTTCCCTGCTAGGCTGGTCTGTGCTGGTCGTTCCCTCATTACCCAGGACCTTTTTATTCTGGTAAGCAGAGGCAGTAGTGCTCATGGAGCAATAACCCCGTCCTCCAGCTAAGCATCTGGGAGATGCAGGTGGAGTGTGCGTTACCGAAAGGATCCGCTGTCATTCCTCAGCTTATGAAAGTGCCTTTTTAATTTGTTCTTGAGACATTAATTTTCCTTGCCCACTATTGCTCGTTTTCAGCCATCCATTATAAGGGGGGCAGTCCAGGATATTTGTGTGCTATCATGACAGACATTTCATACTTTTTAGTGTTCTGTAAAGATAGTGCCATGAACAAATCACCTGAAGATAAGACCTTCTGTGCTTGATAACAGCTAGCCGGAGACCTATAAATCATCAGTACAGTTGCTTTTCATATCTTCTTTTCCATGTGCGGGGTTTAACTGTGGCTTGCTCTGTTTGCAGGCTGCAGACTGTGGGCTAACACAAACCCACAGGCCACGTTCCTTGTGCTCCATGTTTACTTTCTTTCAGCTCTCTTCCTTGACCTATTCCTGGAGTTTACACATCAAGATAAGGTTTCTTCTAACTGCCAGTCAGGCGAGCTTAACCCTGAATCTAATAATTAACTTGTGTTGTGCTTCTTACGTCAGTAACCACCACAATCAATAATGGGGAAAGAGCTGGAGTTTAGCTGGCTGCTTTGCAAATGATGCTCGAGGCGAAAAGGAGCGGCGTGGCTGTTGCACAGCTGTATTCTCTCCAGCTGCCCAGGCCCCGCTATGGCAGCCTGCTTTTGTAGATTAAGGAGCTGATTTGCAGGGAGTATAAATCATTGGAGCTCTATTAACTTCAATAGGGGATCTTTCTCTTTCTTCCCCATATGTTCGTATGAGAGTTTGTACCATTTCCCTTCTGTTTCTGCGCTTTCTCTTCAAGTGCCAGCAGTGTGGTCCCTTCTGTGCTGGAATTGTGAGCTGAAACAGGGCAAGCACGCAAAAACTTCGAAATCATCCCATTCACGCATACAAATTGCAGCAGCTACGTACTAGGTGAGCCACTGGGCACGTAACAGCACATACGCTTCTTAAGAAGTACTCCGAAATCACTACTTAACACCTCCCTGGCAGAGAGAGAAGCAGCAGGGCCCGGGCTGGCAGAGCTGAAGGAGCCGAGCAGCCACAGAGGATATGGAGATGAGACTTGGTGCTCAGGAGCAGAAGGGATGCATTTGGCCCGGTGATGTACTTTGCATACTCCTAAATGCACTTTCCAGGCTTTTCCTATCAAGATGATTTATAATTGTTGCAGATGGTGTCTGGGCTAATCCCCGATGAGAACTCTCTTAAGCTCCTGACAAATTTGAATCTGTGTCCACGTATCTCATCAGGAGCGTGGAGGCATCCCTCTGACGTGCTGCCGAAATACAAGTGACAGTGATTGTGGGTGGCCAGAACTGAACCAATGTAAATATATAACACACGGGACTTTATTTTAATAATATCAAAGAATAAAATATTTCCTTTTAAAATTATTAAAAGGAAGCATAATTATTGATTGATATCATCTTACCACTAAACATAGTTTTCTTACCTAAGTGGTGGTAATGGGGTAGACAAGAGAAAGGGATGCTACAGAGCCCAGAGTTGACAAAATGTAGTACACTAAATGAGGCAGATAGGAACAGCAGTAGCACCTCTGTAAGACCACATTAAAACTTGGTGGTTGAGTAGCTCTAATAATAGGAGAGTGTCTCTCTATTTTGACTGAGTACAGATCTTAGAAAATAGCTGGATAACGTACTGTTTACTGCAGAGATAATCTGTGGTTTTCCTCCAAAAGTACGTGGTCACAACTCAACAATTATAAATACTCTCCCTGGACACTCTTAAACAGCGAGAATCAAGCAGATGAAACTCTGCCCACTTCAAGCTTTAATGAATGTCTGAGCAATATTAAGCCACTAATTGACTTGTACTGTAGGTCAACGAAGAAGTGGAATCTGCAGTTAATGTCTGCTCAACTATATCTTGCTGAAAGCCTGCATTGGGCCAAGACGCTCAGGAGAGGCTGTGGTGCTGAGCAGCTGGCAAAAATCACAATTTTATACATTTTAATATGACCACATTGCTGTGGACACGCAAACAACATCTGGCAAATGGTGCAGGAGCAGTTAGGTGGATGACAGCCCATTTGCTATTCTGTACCTAATAAAACATTGAGAAAAGATCTGTACAGGACAGTATTTTTCACGGTGAGACTTGTTCTAAGTTTCAGGCAGAGCTGTGTTAAGACAATTTGGTCTCCTTTTCTGGTTATAGCCTATGCTCCTTCTGCTTTTTCACGATCCTGTTGCATTTCAAGCTCCTGTTACCGCCTCCTTCCCTTCCATCTTCTTTCAGGGCAGGAGAAGTAGAGGGCATTAGCAAATTGCTTCTATGTAATACTTGTTCAGTCCCGCACTTGTCTAGGTCTGAAATTGTACTTTGGACACCTTGGCTTCAGGGAGTTAGAGTTACAAGAAGCTTTCTTTCTAATGCTGCGCTGAGAACAGGCTTCGTACAGGTACATAGGAAAGATTGATCACAGTTTTAATTGTAGCAATCCTGAGAAATATGTTTAAGAAATTCTGACTAATTAAAGGTCATCAAGGAGCAAAAGTTCTTGCTCAGAAATGTTCTGATCTCCTCTGTGCAGTGGTAAATACGGGGTAATTCCAGTGGTGGAAGATGGATTTATACTGGAGCATCTGCTACCAGATTCTGGCTCATCAAATACTTAAAACTCCGGTAATATTGGGACGTAGTCTGTCTAAACAAAGAGTCTTTGAAAGATCCACATCCGGAATGCTCCTGCTTTTGCCAAGTTGGCTAGGTCTCTTTCCTAGGGATTTCATCCTGGCGTTTCAGCCGACGGTTGGTCGCTATTTCAGTCACTTAGTTTTCTGCCTTGTGCATGAGAAGATGGGATTCAGTCATTTCACTTCACCTCCTTTTCTCATCACTGAAAATTAGTTCCCAAACCAATTGTCCCTGCGTTCAGAGGATCGTGATGCTGTTTGTGTGTTGTCCCTGCCATCTGCGTCTGCTGTGTGATATTTTCCAGGCAGAATGCTCTTTGCTCTTATACACGGAGCCAAAGGGTCGTGAGTCAGGGAGGAAACACGGAGCTCACGCCTGATGAACGCCCTTGCTGGTCAGTGCTGAAGGCTCGTGGTAATAACTTGTATTAATTCCGAGCTACGTTTACACGAGAATGTCTGAGTGATTTAGTAAGCATGGTAATTGCATATACAAGCAAATGAGTAGATGTATGTTTTTGACCAAATATCAAGTTGTGAATGCCCAGCGTATAAATTTTAAATATTTGCAACTAGCAGCTTCCAAGTAACTACAGATCAAGAACCATCTGTAGGAGGTATTTGGCAAATAAATTTAAATAATGAATACAGCTAAGATGATCATGATCTACTCGCAGACAACACTCACAGACAAGTGTAAGTGTTATGAATTATTCAGCCAATTCTATTCAGAATTACAATCTTTTTTAGAACTATAATTAGCGAGCCAAAAGAGGAAGTAAAAGGCACGCTAACAAAGGTCTATTCTGCGCTAGTTCTTCGGAAAGATTAAAATGAAAGGCAGACAGTTTGGAAGCCGCAGCCCTTGTTTTAGAATTGTCATCTGCTCTGTTTGCTGACAGTGACTTTTGGTGCTTGTTTACTGCAATTGACTTAGTTACAGCATAAGTTACACATGTTTGTCTTCGCAGTGTGATGCTAAGCTGGCATCTGCCAAGTTTAAAAGTCATAATAGGTGCTATTAGTCATTGAGATGATCCAATGGAATAACGATTGCTGTGACAACAAAACTGCATTGTCTTTATTTAAAGCATGAGAGTTTCTAAACAGAATTTTGGGTGGGCTCTATCTGCTCACAAGGGAGAGGATTTTAGTGTCTTAAAGGCTAGCAGGAGCAGAAACCAGGGAGAAACGTACAGCTGGTGGTCATGGAAACAGTTATCAGAATAATTTCAATTAACCAAGCAAAATATATTGTTTGTGTCCTTTTTGTTTGTTCAGTGCAACAGAGTTTAAAGTATCTGCTGCTTGCATCAGAAACTTGATTTCTGGTGGGTTTCTGAAGCAGCCATTTCAAGCCATACCAAGCTGAAATTGCCTTGCAAGTCCTCAGCAATGATGATAGTTAATATTATTCTTTTTGCTTTTCAAAAGTGGCTTAAAATACAAATTCTTGGGAGTTTGAGAGGCTTTTTAAATTTTAAGTGAAGGAAGAAGCACACAGTTAAAAGTCCTTGTCGAGGCTTTAAGCTGTCAAGGCCCGAGGCAGCTCCTAACGAAGGCAGTGACCAAATGTCCTGGGAGCTTCATGAGAAGATGGCCGCCTGCTGGTCCTGCCTTGCCCTGGTGGCTTGGACAACTGGGGGCAAGGAGGAAGGCACAGCAAGTGCGTGTGAAGCAGCGTCTTTCCACAGTCTTTGAAAGCCTGGGCAGCCACCCGTATCATGGCTGGCTTTGCATAATGCACACCATGCACACAAACTCAGCAATCCCGTGGATGGTTACACTTCCAGGGCTGCCTCCTGCAGGCTCAGAAAGCCGCACAGGAAGGCGATCTCTTGTTCAGTGTCAGTGCTCGAAGGGTAAAATACCGGGCTGTTGGAGAGTGGGAGAGAACCAGGCAGCGGGGCTGGGTGAAGTCCTGTGCTAATGCCCCCGTGGCGATGCAGGGGGGGAGCACCCAGATCTGTGGGGCCTGGCACCCTGTGCCTCTGTGTTCCTTACCTGTGGGGCCTGTTGCTGTGTACCTCTGACTGTTCTCACCTGTGGGCTGCCTGGGCCAAAAACAGAGCCCCTTCCAACTAGAGGCAGCTGGTCACAGGAGGTGTATGCCTACTTAATGGGTAATAATGGTTTTATTTTTCAGGTCTGTGTCAAGGGAATTGGTTGAAAAGGATTCAGTCAAGGTACTGACAATTACCTGCTGTATTTTTACTGTGTCTTCCCTCTAGAAGTTTTTTTTTTTTTTTTGTTCCCTTTTCTCACATTCTGCTGTGCAGGTGCACCTGTAAATAGGTGAAGCCAAATGTTCTTAAAGACAGAGGAAATGCTGAAGTAAATGCACCAAAATGAAATAGCAAGGAGAGAAATAGATATATAAAATAAGCATGACAGCCATTCTTGAGAGGAACCAGACAGTTTAAGAAGTCAGAACTGAAGTGGACAACCCAGCCAGTGGCTGAGCAAAGCATGACAGGAGAGGAAACAGAACGTATAGACGGTGTAGAAGTTGTGAACATTTACCTTACAGCATTGGTAGCTGCTTTAATAATTCAGTACATGGATGTGCATATTCAGTGCAATGGCAGGGTGTGTTTTTGTTTGTGGAAGCTACAGAGACTCCCCTACTGCATCATCAAAGCATTGTTAAATCAGTCATGTGTAGTCTAGAACTAGGCATAATGGTTTGAAAAGATCTTAACAGCATTTATCTGTTGTGTGGTCTTTGTGCATTTGCTCATTGGATGTGTAAAACATCAGCCAAAAATAATTTACAGCAATTATTTCCAGCGACAGGCCAATGTAAATCCTCACAAGCAGAGGATGACTATGTGAAAATAATTATACATGAATATCCAGCTGAGAGCTTTTGAGCCACTAGAAAAGGGTAGTATGTAAGCAGTGTTGTAACTGGAGTGATAACACATGCACAATCGTGTTAATGCTGTAGAAGAGTTTTAAGACATCCAACTGGGCTAAATTGCAGATGCAGAATTAAACCCAGGAATATTTTGTCCCATGAAATTGCGAGTTCAAAATTTGGTCAGGCTTTAAAAATCTTTTTCAACAGAAAAATACCGCAACTGATTCACACACTTGAGCTTTAAAGACATGTGAGCCCTTTGAAAACTGTAATTCTGGCTCATAATATGGGTATTTTCAGGACAGTACAGCACTGAACTAGCATTATCATGTATAATTCAGCAATGTATGCAATGTGTATCTCAGCTTAGTTAAAATTTCTAGTGCTGCTAAATAAAGATGTATTAAAAGCTAATCTATGCCTGCAGACCAAGGAAGCGAGAGAAGGATGAAGGGTCTAAAGAGGCAGGGGTATCATGGTGCAAGACGTAGGTCTGGAACTGCAACACTGCAGTGGCAAGGAGATAAAAGACAAGCCAAGTGTGGTGTCTCTAAACGATCACGTCTATGATACGTATTGGTCATGTTTAGTCATCCCGTGCTGAATAATGACCCGCATTGTTCCCTTGCTTTGGTAACCCGACAGGTAGCTAGCTATGTTGGGATGTGTTTTAGAGCTCAAAGTTTGTACCGAGTGTACTGGTTTTATACTGTAGTCATGGGAACTCTCGGTCTTCAAGCACTATGTGTAATGAATAATATATTATGAGACTATTCACTAAGATTTCTTGTGTGCTATAATATTAACAATTTCCCACATGTGGGATTCATATTCATCCTTCTGTGTATTGGAGGATAGCATAAGTAGATGTCTATTGTGCAGCAGACACTCTGATGTACTACTTGGTAAAATTATTTCCAGATCATGCGGGCTGCAGGCATAAAATACCTCCTAATCTTGTAACATTATTAATTAAATAAAATAGTGTTGTGCATTTCTCACCAGGAGAATTTAAAAACAAGCTCCACGTTTAAGTGACAGATTCCATAAAAGTCCATATCCAGAGGCTGACAGCGGTGTGGGCTAAGGCTGGCCATGCTGTGTGTTGTGCTCCACTTGGCGGATGCGGTGCCATCAATCGTAGGCAGGTCCTGAAGGATCACGAAACACATTGCTAGGCAGCTGTGGTCTCCGTTTCTTGGGCATGCTTTCAAATCTTGGCATGTCAAAATATTAATTTCTGATTGAGATAATGTAGCACACAGCCCTTGAGTTTAATATGGAGAAGTAATTGTTTCTACAGGAGATGACTAAATCCCCGGCTAATGGATTGAGTGGGTGTGCTAGTGGGCCAGGTTTATTCGATATGTGGTTTGGTCTTGGGTGAGTGGTGGGGCCTGGGCTGGTTAACTTCAAATCCAGGCTCTCCTCGTGCTGGATCAGGGGTAGGGGCTGCTCTGCATGTTCAGCTGTGCCCAAGGACAGAGCTGACACAAGACTGATCCTCACAGCTCTGAGGATCGGTTGGCACAGTGGGTGGAGGAAGGTCGGAAGGGTTTTTCCCATCACGGTAGGGATGCCCACCCGCTTCTCTCTGCTTAACACACTCGGCCCCTTTTCAATGTAGCACCATGTTCTGGGGCCTTAGGGGAAGGCCTGCACTTGAACACTGACCTGGGCATGGTGTACCAACACAGATATCTTCCATCTGACGCCTTTTTAACATAATTGTGGAAAGTTACCGTGAATAAGCATTATGGAGAAAGGTTTTTTGCAAGCGTTATGTTGGGTTTCACCTCTTACAACTTAAGAGCCAGATTTTATGTGCTTTACATCACCGTGGTCCAGGTAACAGCATATAAGCAGTCATTTCTAAATTTTCGGAAAAGTGCCCCGGACTTCTTACAGAAGTCTTTGAAACTCGATTGTTGGATGGGATACAGCTCTTGAATAACAGATCATGCTGATGTCTTGATATCGCTTTTGTAGTTCTGGAAATCACTGTGACTTTTATAATGCCCTCTAACTGGGATGTAAATTTGCTCCTGTAGATACCTTACCCTGACCGTGTCTGCCGAAGCTGGCATTGCTTTCCATTCTGATGTAGAGGAGTATATCATGTACAGTGTGTGTGGCTGCATCATCCTCTGCTCTAAATGTATCCTACGGACGAAGACTCCCATTAAGTTACTCTTGGCTCTGCTTCGCACAGACATTATTCAAACACTTCATGAAGCTGGACTGCAGGAAAAAGTGCCTAAACCCGGTACTCCTTTCTTACAGCAGCTTTCATGGGGGCAGGGCTTCCTTGTGGAGTCTCCCAGCCAAAGGCTGTGCAAGGATGCCTCTGAAGAATAGTAGGGTTGGGGTTTTTTAGGTATGATCGAATACAACTTATATAGGGCGGTGGCCATAAATGATCAAGAGATATGCAGCACTACATCCACAGCTTGTATTGGTGGAGATCTCTGGTGATGTTGGTCCATATGTTCACAGGTCTTTTGCTGAGAGCACTGCCAGTCGTACCTCGTTTGAGTCACAGTAGATGGAGATTTCCTGTTGTTGATGTGACAGAGGGGAATATTTTTCCATTATTTTTTTTTGCATTCTTTGAAGATTAGCAACACAATCACACAAGAAGTAGGTTTTCAAATAGGCGTATCTGACAATCAGGAACAGATTGAATTTATAAGACACGTTTGTGTGCTCATATTTGTTTTTTGTGCCTTGCAGATGTGCTCCCAATGTCAGTAGGTGTGTGTAGACGTTATCACCGACTTGTGAAAAACAAAGTCTGTTTGATGCCGGTAGATAGCCTGGCAAATATTGCGGCGCCGATTCAAAATGAGGCTCTGAATGTGCAGTTATTGTCCCTTGCTTAAACATCTCTCCAGTAGGAGAGCAACGGCAGGCATTTTCTCATTCTGTTGAGAAATCTTGCCATGGGGAAATCAGTCATAGTTCAGATGAGACCAATTACTTCATTGCAGAGATTAATTGCGAGTGCAGGAATGGCGGGGAATGGAGGCTGGGACGATGCTTTCTGCTTCAAGTTGCATGCGACTGTAAGGGAAAGAGCAGGGTATGGCTGTCCTGTGATTTTATTGCAGGATTTGAGTTGTTGCACTGTATGGCTTGGGAGCAAAAAGAAGAAAGGTGACTTTAGAGGCCTTTGGGATGCTGAGTACTTCATTGTTAGTGGATGTGAAGCGAGCTAATTTAGAGAGCAGCAGCATTTTCATGCTTATTTCATAAACTCAAGGACACGATGCACAGACATGGTCGTTCTGTTGTCTGCCATCTAATGGCCACACAAAGCAAAAGTAACCTGGTTTCCGCCTGTGGTCTAGGAGTCACTGGGGATTCTGGAGCTAAATGCAGATAAAAATAAACAAATGCAAGCTTTTGCTCAAAAGTTTGTGTTACACTGGGGCGTAGAATACCATTACAAATCATTTGATGCCACAGTAGAAAATTGCTAAAAGCTAGAAAAGAAATCCGTCTTTGCCTGGCAATATATTGTTTTTAAACACTGCATGTCCTAAAGCAAATATCAATCTCTGTGTGAATGAAAATTCATAATTTGAGACATTTCAGTTTTCCTTTATTTTCTTTTTGAGCAGGTGAATAACTCTGTTCCTCTTTCTTTTCCCCGGTTTCCCCCTCCGCTGATATGCGTGCCCCCGTTCTTTTATTATAATGCACACCGGAGAAGGTCTCTCACCGGTGGGGAATGTTAACACACACCTGTGCCTTCCCCTCTCGGGCACACCACAATGGCTCCACGATAACTGCCACCAGTTCCACCGCACGGAGAAAGTGCTTGAGGTAAATCTCTGCGAGAATAACAAAGCAGAGACGGGGAGACGTTCTGGTTTAATATCCGCTCCATCTTCCTTATCTATATTAGAAACGTCTGTCACTAAGGATGTCTGAGTAGAGCTGAAATTATGAAGCACCTTCCAGATTCCTTTATCTCCCAGGGCGACATTAATACTTATAACTAATAAAGAATACTGGGTGAAGGAAACTCCATTGTTTGCCTGTGCTGGTGCATTTGTTTAGGAAACATGCCTTTTAATTCCATAATGTTATTTGAAATGCCTTCATCTGCTCTGAGAAAATAGCCACTTTTGTTATTCTTTGTGAAACAGAAGCTGAAGATAGCAGGCTTGCTCACAAAAGCCCTGATTTGAGTATGCTAATGTTAATTTAAGCATTTAGTTGCCAAATTTTCTTGTGACGAATTTTTTTTGTAGCGTGCGCATGTGATATTTGTATATCCATTATTCCCCATGTTTCTCTGATTCACAGCCACCGAGTAAATATTGTCTTTGATTATGATCTACAGCAAAAGTCAAACAAGACACCATGAAATAGGACTTCTGTTCCTAGACAAAAATCTCCTTTTTCCTCTGCCTTTCCCTGGGAATCCAGGGGAACTTATTTCCGCACCCAAAGGGCTTATGAGCTTCCCTTTTTTTGGTTGATACTTCCAATCTAAATATTACAGATTATGGTAATTTCTAGTTTGGCATCTGGCTTAAGTAACGGTGTGGGTGAATAAATTCCTCTCCCCTTGTCGCTCTGCTGTTTTGAATGCAAATGGTGCAAATAGACGTTACCTCCTAGATAGGAAATGGTGAGCAATGGAACACTTAAAAATAAATTTCTGAGTAATAAAACTGTGCCAATAGGAAAAATTTCATGCCTTATCTCTTAGAACATCATCGGGGAGGGAAAGCGGATGAAACCATTAACTATTTTTGTGAAATGCTGAAAACAAGATCTGATAAATGTGTTTTCCGATGTTCTAACCTAAAGCAGAAGGTGAAATGTGTTACTTTAAGTGAGGGACTGTGGGTGTGTGAAATACATTAAAACCCAGTGCAACATCCCACTTCGCAAAAACAAACCTGTCAGTTGGCTACCTATGGTAGTGGTAACTTCCCTGAGGCAGCAACGTAAGAAAAGTTGCAGGTAAGCCCTACAGTGATGGCTTAAAGCCTTTCCAACAAGCTGGTGGCTTCACAGCTGCTCTTCCTAAAAACAGGGACTTGTTTCATGCCCTGCCTTTACGAGGAGCCTACAGCGATGCAGTAATGTATTGTACTGGTGTACTCTGCGCTAGCACAACTCTATAAGAATTAGGGGGAGCTAAGTCTTTGTCACTAACTTCTCCTGTTTTGTGGTTTGATGAACCAAGAGTCTCAGTTTCGTTACTCAGATTCTTCCCAAGTGGGGCACACAAGCGGCAAGTGAAGCTTGTGTGAATGCAGAGTAATTTTAAGTCAGTGAAGTCATACTGCTGGAGCAGTGGCAGAAAGAAGAGAAGTGGTCCTGCAAGCTGTCACTCCAAGGACTGTTTTGCCATGTGTGATGGCCAATGGCCAGTAGCAACCCAGAATCACAGGTCACTTAGGCTGGAAAAGGCCTTCAAGATCACCTTCAAGTCTAACCAACTGTCAGCCTGACCCACTGAGCCCCACCACTAAACCACGTCCCTCAGTGCCACATCCACTCGTCTCTTGAACGCCTCCGGGGTGGGGATCCCACCACCTTCCTGGGCAGCCCGTTCCAATGCCTCACCAACCCTCCATAACGAAATTCCTCCTAATGTCCAACCTAAGCCTCCAGCGGTGCAGCTGTGTAGCTGTCTTCTTCCTCAGTTGCAATGAAACAGTGAAAATATGTCTAGATTTCTTTTTTTATCCAACCAGCATAGACTCAAGATGATGGTATCTTTTGTGTATCATTCTATTAGATTGAGGAATTTCACTCAAATGATGGTGTAGAGCCAGGGCTACTAAAAAGGGTGATCAGGTCAAAGGCAGGCTTAGGTATTTTTGGAAAAGAGGAAGAATAATCCTTATTACAGCATGGCCCAAAGCAATAAGCCCAGCTGAGAACCCCAGCTGTCCAAGGGAGGATGTGTGCTCTCACACCTCATGCCCTCTTGCTGTGCCTCCACTCTGAAGGGATTTGACTTAAATTGATGTTGCTTTTAAAAATGAAGTGCACCCTGTTCAATGTAACTATTTAAAATTCCTCAGAAATAAGTTGAGGGATTTTATTATCATTTAGGGTAATTTGAAGAGAGGACAAAAAAAAAAAAAAAGGACTAAATAGTGTTTTGGGACTAGCTGGTTTTCTGCTTGGTTGCAACCTGGGGATTTAACCTTTTCCCTCTCAAATTGTTTTCAGAGCTCAAGAAATGAGCTCTGATCTCCCTGTGGCTTTTCCTTTCCTGCCACTTGCAGTATTTCTTACAGGGGTCTGTGTCTGGTCGCACTGTGCCCCTAAATGTGAATGTCCAGAAGTCAGAGAGAGAACTCAGTGCTGTGATCTGAGCAGATGCACCACGTACCTCTGCTGTTATGCCTAATTAATTTAGGACATTCTAGGCTTTCTCTGGAAGCATCAGTGTTCCTTTCTCCCATGGATGCTGTGAAGTCCCACAGTGAGCCTTGTTGTTATGGCCTGATTATTCCAGAAACTGAGAGATTTCATTTGTGCAGGTGCCAGGCAAAGGGAACACAAACCTGGAATTCTCCCGGCTCCTCTAATTTAGCTGACCGAGACTTGAAAAATCAATAGGGGAATCATTTTGCTGTCTCTAGGTAGTAACTTAATAACAAACATGATGAAAAGGGTGATATCAGTTTGTTTAGGAAAACTGAGGCTTTTTCTGTGGGTCCACACCAGCATTTGTGTCCTGCAGTGCTGAGACAGTGGAGCTGGGGTTGGTTCCTCTGGCTGGGGAAACGCTCCGGAGTTGTGCTGTCACTGCTTAATTCCAAAGATAACTGAATAACTCTTCAAAATAATATGAATTCCTAATTACATTTTTAGATATGGTTGTGGTAGTTTATTAAGCTGACTTCTTCAGGTTCACTGTCATTAACGCTTCTGATCAGTGAATGCAGTGTGGTCCACAAACAGATGTAGTTAACAGTAGCTGTGTATACAAGCTTTATGTATGTATATGTATGTAAATATACACATATATATGCATGTCATACATAATAATGCTGTAAAAAATTGCTAAGTTTTGTCCTAGTGTCTTCCATAAATCTGAAGAATTTGTCAGTGAAGTTACATTGGCAAGTACTATAAATTTATTACAAAATTCACAGTCTGAAAATTCATTTATTGGCAGTAAGAGAATTTAGTATTTAACATCTTAGCACTTCCTAGATAAACTGTGAACATCCTAATTGCCGTTAATGAATGCGTTCTATTTCAGACCATTTTGACTTAACGCTGAATACCACCTTCCTCACCGTTACACTTCTAGGAATCTTGTCACGTAAATGCACTTCCCAGACAAAACACAAATACATAAATTCCAGCAAGTATGTGTAAGTGACAAATTAGTAGCTCAGTATTTTACAAATGCTCTATCACTTACATGGTTTGGGTATCCCTTTCATTGCATCCCAGGGTTAAATTAATGTACAAATATGAGACTACAGAGCTACGTACATCTTGAGTTAAGCTTAAGTTAAAACTGAAAAACGCCCAATTTGATACTTCTAGGTGTATTGTGTGAACAAAATAATTTTATGTTAAAAAAGAAAAGTAACCACAGAAAGCCAGACTACCAACTGCACTGAATATGCATTAAATGAAATACTTAAATATTTAATTGGCAGATGAGAAAAATTTATGAGAATGAACAACTGTCTTAAATGAATCAGCTGGCATAAGTTGTTGTCCCATGAGGGACATGCAAGATTATATGCTAAGGAAAACCCGTGTTACTTTACCTTGTAAGTGGGAGGCTGACCCTATGAGATCTTCCTATTTTAGTTTATTTTGAGGATCCCAAACGCGTGATACTGACAATCTTTTCTTTGGCTAATTGCCTAACTAGCATGCTACAACTGAACCTGAAAGCTGCTTTTCAATGAACAACAGCCATTCTTGACACTGTCAACACTTGACAAAATGATCATCTATGAAATTAATCTCTTAATATATTTCTTTTCAACCTACCCCTGGTCAACTGTTAACTAGATAATTAGTAAAATCTCTGCTGGTTCACATAAATGACAACTTAAACGACATAGTGTGACGCTTGTGGTGCTCAAAAAACTTAAAATATTTACTCATTTTTTTGTCTTGCCCATTCCATTCCTTCTGAATGACCCACCTTTGCTCAGATCGATGTGCTCATAAAGGGTTTCCGACTAGGATTGTTGGGGAGGTAACTATTGTCGTTTCCCTTTCCTACTGAAAGACATGAATGAAAAGTTGACACGTGTTCAGTTTGCTTTTGCTAATAGAAAATAGGAACAAATTACCAGGAAATGAAATGGAGAGTTTCAATTTACTCTCTCTAGTCAAGATGTTGCCAAAATTGTATACTACTACAATGCTTTCTAGGAAACCTGATTAGAGACTGTGCTGGTAAGAGTATCTGGCAGAAGCACAGCTGAGCCCATGTGTTTGCATAGCATTTGTTACTGCGCACATCATTATAAATGGACCAAACTTTTCCCTCTTATCTGCATCTACGCCTCTCGTAGGAACAGTGAAATAAACTAAGTTGTGAACACTATTTGACCCTGGGAGAACAACACGCATCTGCTTAAGGCCATTTTTCCATAGAAAAACATTTTTCAGCAAAATGATTTAGCATGTGTTTAATTTTAATGATTTGGCTTAAGTGTCTTTTTGAGTGCTTTATCAAGCTACAGCAATCATCAGCTGCTTAATAAATATTGGATTAAAGTCTGTAAAGGGAACTAACGCGTGCATCAGAAAAAGAAAAATGAAAGAGCATTGCCAGATACTAAGCTTTTCCCTTTGTAATGCACTACTGTGTGGTACAGGCTGAAGTTATTTTTCACTGATGCTGGAAATTACAGCACCAATATTATTTTTGACAATAAAAAAGTGGAACAGGCACTGTAATTCTGGCAGTTTGCCGGACCTAAACAGCAAAACCTCCCCAGAATTTCACGCTGTTAGAGAAAACTGGATTGCTGTGCTTAATTTCCATCAACCTGGGCCTCTGTGCTTTTAGGTTGACTTCCTCTTAATATGCAGCAGGACTGAATCTTGGTCTCTACTGCCCACTTCTTGGGTGTTGAGTCTGTCTGCTAATCTTTGAGACGGCAAAGCTCGGACACCTTCAGCTCCCAGGAGTAGGACCAACCCTCTCAGTGAAATACAGCCTTTCCGAGCTGTTCAGCAAAGTCAGAGCAAACACTCAGATTGGAGGGGAAAAAAAAAAAAACACACCAGGTTTTGATATCTCTCCTTTGTGTAAGTTTTGAGTGATACAGAACACAACCCTAATAGCAAATTGCTGACTCCATATCCACCGGGACATTCAGTGATTTATCAGTTTCATAACCTCAACCACAATTCATGCGATGTAGTACAAAGATCCCTGAGCAGTATTCAACAGATTCATTTTTCCTTTCATCCTCATAGTTATCCCACATATTTTTCTTCTGTGTTATATCTAGAAAAAAATGGTCTTGTGATAAATTGAAGACAAACAAACTGATACTTTAAATAATTACTTGATAGAATTTTCATTTAATCTGCATAACCTGAAATGATTTGTAGTATAAGTATGATTGGACAATATTTTGAGTGCAGGCTCAGCTCAGACTCCCCTTGCTTCCACAACTGTATGAATAATCACATGCAAAGCTGAGCTTGGCTTTGGGATGACAGGGGAGAGAGGCTTGTAGCCATGCTTACCTTGATTAAAAGCCTACAGCATGGCCAGAACAGCGATCCTGTACCTGGTTCTGTCCTAATCTCCCAGAACCAAGAGGACAAAACAGCCGTGAGGTTTAGTCTGGGACACCACCATCCCCTGTCTTCAGAACAGAGGGGATTTATAGGCAGCTTAACCTTATGGAGGCCTTTTACCAGTGTGTCTGTTTTAAAGGCATGCAACAATAGGTGTCTGGTCTCCAGAGCTGCCATTTGAACATGGACCTGATGTGGGGAACGTGAGCTTCAACCCACCCTTTGACTCACGTCAAGTACAGCTCACGTGTTGGTTTAATTTATGGCACCGTTTACCATTGCCAGCAAACTAGTCGTAGTTTTACATTTGAATGCTGGATCAACTTTGTCTGCTTGGACTTCTCAGTCCGGAAAATACATAATGAAACCGTTGCTTCAGTCCACAGAAATTGGAAGACAAAGATTGTTTCTTCTTTCACTTCTTGTCCATTAGAAAACTCAAAAAAGAACCCCAAAAAACAAACAAAAAAACCCAGGAGTTGAAGACAGGGCAATACTTAGTGCCTTACTGACATGAACTACATTATTTACATTTGTATTCTTCAGTTGGTGTAACTGGTTACTCTGGGTCACAGGGACACATTTATATGCATACGTGCATGATCTGTGACTTCCTATGAAGTGATTTCACCTCCAACAGTAAGAAATTTAAGTAGAATGGCTTAACTGCAAGAATAGCTCGAACATCCAATAGAAAGGTTTTAAAGTATTCTGCTTTATTTTGCTCTTCTGAACATCAAGACAAACATACAACATTTTGGTATTTGCATTACGAGTTGCTCACACAAATTGATAGAGCTACAACAGAATATTAAATTGGCAACGTTTTAGTCCTACCAGTTATATGTTATGTAAAACTTGTAAGCACTATGTTTGATATTAAATATCAGAAAGTAATATTAGTTTAGCAAGTAGAGCTCCATCACCGTCTGAAAATATTGCCATGCTAGGCCTGTTCGCATGGGTTCTGAATAACGATCAGGAGATACTCCTTACCTGCAAAAAGATATAGAAATGTTTAGTTAAAATATTTAATCTTCTTTCCTGATAAATATCCCACATTAACCTATTCATCTCCAACTTTGTGTACAAAATATATGAAAAAACATTCTTATAAAAAAAAAAGTAATTTTATTAAAAACAAAAAGTTTTCAGATTAAAAAACTATCATAAATGTTAACTGTACCATTTAAAAATTATCTTAGTAAGCAGAATATTTGCCTTCAGGAATCTGTAAAGATATTTAAACAAGAGGCAAAAAGTCATAAGATAAGCACCTGGAATCTAGCACTTGTTATAAGCTAGCCCTTGTTATAATAAACTTTTGACTTCTGCAGGTGCAGAGATCTTTCAGTTCATTAACTAGTTTATTCAAAGTTGAGAACCCCATTTAGAAAAAAAAAAAAAAAAAAGATTTGAATAGACCTTTACTATGAATGAATTCTAAGCATGACAGTCTTTGCCTACTACTTCTAAAAGCTTAGGGAAGTTTTAGAAGGAATTCAGTTGGATAGCTATTTAGTATCTATTTTAATGAAACATTTCTTAAAAGTACCCAGGGAATTTGATAGGTTTATATCTGCTTTGGAAAGTTAAGAAGGCTACCTCTGGACTCGTTCTGTTGCCTCCAATCTTGAGTACTATAAACCCTGAACGTTAAAATGTAAAAAACATACCTGTTTTCATGGTGAATATACAGTTTTTCTAATACATGTTTTTAAAATGCATTTTCTACAGTAGCCTTATTCATGAACAGTTAAAAGAAACTTACGAGGACTTTATGATTCTATCATTTTAAATAGAAGTACTACCTGGAGCTACCATGATCTCGTGTTTCTTTGTTCTGATCCTGAGGAAGGTTAGATCATTCTGAGGATCAATATCTCTCACTGTGCTCCTCGCTTTTGTGGTGAGCTGACAAAGAAGACCTGCATACTGGACTGTTGTAGAGTTATCAAGAGTTGTCCTTATTGGAATTCCTGAAAACAAATAGTTTTCTAACTCAGTCGTTCAGTTAATTTGCATATTCATATACCACAGAGCATAACGGAAATAAAACATATATATATATATATTTGGGGGGGGTGTTTGCAGCAGAAAGGAGTTACTGGTTTCAGGTATCTACATGTCTGTTAAAGGCTAATGTTAATCAGTGACAATTAAGCATTGAGTTGCCTTATGAAACCTCTGAAAGAGCCTAATTGCCGTTTAAGGCTCTTAAATGTCGATCAAATTCTGTTTAGTACTTAACCAGTTTTGGTGCTTCATCAGTTAAAAGTTGTCACTGGGATCGTATCTTGGCTGCAAGATTCTAAGCCATACTTTAGCTGCAGCACTTGGCACGTGCGGTGGTAGAAATTACATGTTCCTGGTGAAATACCAGGAGCAATCAAAGGGCAGAAGTGGCATGTTTGCATTTGGCAAGCAAAACCACTCTTAGAACAGTCCCTTACAATTACAAGCAAAATATTGACAATTCAGAGTACACCGTGTATTGATCCAACTATTAAAAATATGATCACCTAAGATTAATTGTTGTTGATTTAATGAATCATCAATAATTTGTCAAATCATGTTTTTTTATGTTAATAGGCTAGCAGGTGAAATTAAACACAGGGGTCACAGTTGTCTTGCAAGCGTGAACCTATCTGGCTTTTGAAAGTTTGTTTCACTTATAAAAATAAATAAATTATTCAACCTACTAACAAAGACAATAGATTGCTGGCAAAGCAATTTTCTCTTTGCATACATTTGCAATGCGTCTTCCAGATGGACAGGATAGGAATAGAAAAATAGATTAATATGAGTCAAGTTTGATTTATGAAAGAATTAGCATGCAAAGATCGTGAATGCCAGGTGAGAAATTAGAGGCAAATGAATGAAATAAATAACAAAACCTCCTCAGATGCTAGGCTATTCCATACTTTTCCTAGCACATCATTATTTGAATCACTTGAAATCGGTGTTGTCATGAGAAATAATCGTGTGTTGGTATGATGTGTGGTGAGGTGTAAGAGGGTGACCCAGTGCGTACTTTGTGTCTAATGTTTATTACAGAGATTGAAATTGAGGCTTTAACAGAAAAGCAGGTGTTCCCAAGCACTGCATTAGCATGAGAATATCTGTATAGTTAGGGCATTAAACAGTAAGTCACTTAAAAGCAGCAATGAATGTGTCAGGTTTATATGACCTCGTATCTAAATGATCTCTTCAACAAATACAGCACTTTTAATGGAAGTGGTAAATGTTAAGTGATCCTCCAAGGTCTAATAATAACCTGAAAATGAGTTGACAGTAGTGACATCCTTAGATTAAAGCTAGTCTGTGTTTACTTTAGGACAAATTCTCTTTGCCTCTGGCCCCAAAATTAGAGAAAGGCAAATAAATCCCTCATTAGAAATGCTGTGGTGTGTTCCTTCACAAACGTGAAGGACAGCAACAGTCTGAGATTTCCAGAATGAACAGTGTATGCATGGCGTAGTCTCTCAACGAAAAACTCAACACTGAACATTTAAATAAATAGCAGGCTGTTTGCATCAGGAATCTTTCATTTGCTGTTTCACCTGGATACTACTACACCCAAGTATTGCCTACACTATTAGAAAATCTTAGTAAAAGATATTTCTTTTAGTGAAGAACAATGGTTTATCTTTTAGGGAACCTGAACAATCTGAGAAACTTCACTGTTGCACCACTGGTTAAAATGATTTTACTGTGATTCATTCGAGTTGTACACTTGTTTTAAATATTTCAGCACCAAGAGAAATTAAATTTATTTTTGTATAAGAAGATTTGAAAGAATTAGATGGAGCAGTGCCACATGGTCTCCAGGTTTGCGAGGATGAGAAAGTTTGAACAGCATGTGGAGGGACTTTATACCTTGTCTTGAATAGTCTGATGTACAAAAAAAAGCAGAACTGGAATGTGGAATGTTCTTCCTCTGTTGTAAATAGAAGCTGAGATGGAAGGAATGTGTAACAGCCTTTCAAGAAGCATGCTGTTTTCAGGAGTGCTCTGCACAGCTCTATCTGAGCATTCCTCAGTAGCACAGAGCTACCACGGGTAAAGGTGAACTGCAGTAGTACACCCAAGAGGGAAAACATATTTAACCAGGAAGGCAACTGTTTCAAGAAATTGAATGTAAAAAAAGGGTTATTTTTCTATTAGGTTCTGTCTGTGGTTTTGCCTTCAGAAATATATCAGCCTGCAAACTCAGCAAGGATCATCTGTGTTACCTGAGTGGTTGGTTTTGTTCACTTTGAATTTGCAGCTACCTCTAAGTGCCCACTGGGTCAAGTCACTTTCTGTTTACTTAAACAGAATACAGAAACAGCTGAAACAGTACCTGTTCTGAAACCAGCCTGTTTCAGGCTACGCACTTCTTGACCTGCATCTAAACTGCTGCTAGGGCAGTAGATTTTGGGGGGCACTGCAGAAGTGAAGGAAGTGAATCAAATTTTAGGGAAGGTAATTGAGTGAGTTGTCTTATTTGTAAAGGAATGATTAAAACAAAGATTAACCTGAGAAGTTTAGCTTCTGAAAACTCATTTCTGTGACCAGTTTTGCTTTTGGCTTGCAGTTTTCTGTATCACAGCCAAAGTTTGCCTGACATGAAACTTGCTCACCCTACTATGATGACACACTGTGACATGATTTAAAGAACTTCTGAATGTTTGGTAGGGCCAAGGAGCAGCTCCCAACAGTGGAATACCAACTTTGTTTGGCAGACACCAAATTTTGGACTGAAAGATGGCCGCAAAAGCAAGAGGAGCATGCTCTCTCTTTCTGTAACCTACCAAGAGATGTTCAAGGTCTGGTTCTGAAAAATAAAGTACAGTTTAGTTATGCAGGGATAATTAATAATACATAAGAGCTTAAATTAAATGAAGTCAGAGGTCTTGACTTTTCTTTCCATTAACTCGAATCCAAACCTATGTTGCACAGGGAGCTTTGAGGCATGGCCAAGAACCAACTTTTCACGCCTTATGGTGAAATACACGCTCTTGAAAACAGCATCTTCACAGAACATCGCAAGCAGACTGCTTCGACACCTCACAACCTTCACAGTATTTTACTTGGAGGGCACTTCGCTCCTCACCACTACCATGTTGCCTACTCGGAGACAGTTGGCAGCGCTTTACCTTCGGCGTTGATGACCATGGTTGCGATGACCCCTTTGTGGGCTTGGATCCTCTTTAGGGTTTCGTCCACTTCAGCCTACGAGCAGAGAGGACACCTCAGCGCTCCCGCGGGCCCCCGGCCCCTCGCCCACCTCCCCGCTCCCGTCCTTCCCCGTCCCTCTCGGGGCCGCGGGCGGCGCCATTACCATGGCCGGGCCGTTGCTAGGGAGCGGCGGAAGTGACGGCGGCGGCTCGGGCCCGGGAACCGAAGGGGAGGCCCCGAGCCCCCGGCCCGGCCCGCCTCGGGCGGCGTGCTGGGGGCAGCCGGGGCCGGGGGCTCTGCTGGGGAGCTGGGCACGGCACAGCTGGGAGCAGCACAGGCAACGAACTTGGCTCGATCGTTGCACTGCTTGCCTTTTTGTTCTTTATTTTAACGTTGAAGCTGGCACTGGCTAAATCCCAAAGATACCAGCTCGGCTGCTGTCATCACAAAGAAGCATTCCCCTCGTGCTCACTGCTCCTTCATCAGCTCTCTATGACCCCCCAAGTGTTACCGCACCACGTGGGTGCGCAGTGTGCTTGGCACTGCTGGAAGTTTCCCTGTCCCATCCCGCCATGCCGCGACGCCCACATGAAGACAGGCACCGCGCTTGGTACGGCGTGTCGTGTGCTGCTGGGACTCCCTGCGTCCTTCAGATCGCTGTAGGTTGCTTTTACAGTACAGCTGTGTACCGAATTTCCCCCATATTGCAATTCTCTCTTCCCAAAGTAGTTGGGGATCAGCCTCTGAAGCACTACTTTTGTTCTTTTCCATGCCCATAGTAAATAACACCAATGTGTTCAAAAGACTTTGTACCGTCCCATGAGGGGAGTAGTTTCTGCATCTTCTGAGCTAAATATGAAGCTTCCAGAGCTGTTCTTACTGAAATGACTTTCTGCTGCTTTACCATAAAGCGTTAGCACATTTACACAAATTTGGTGTCATGGGGAGGCACCCTTTCCCCCAACCTTTTTTTTTTTTTTTTTTTTTTTCTCCACATTAAATGTAGTGGTCTTAAGAACAAATTAACAAGCTAGTTATTCATCTGCAACTTTTTAAGGACTGGATTGCATTTGAAACTTGCAACAATATATCAGCACATAATTTAATGCAGTTTATGGCCTTATGTTGGAAAGAAAATAACTTCAGGCAGTGGGACCGCTCTATCTGTTGCAACAGCATTACTCTAGGAGTTTATTAAGTTTCAGACTGGCAGGGGCTTGCATAAATCAGAAATGCTGTAGTTGGCGTGCCTTCAGATAAGCGTTAAACTGAATTTAGGATCTGATTTATGAAGGAGGGGGAAAATGATCAGAACCATCAGTGTGTTTGTTTCAGGAGCTACTCCTGTGGGAGTTAACCCCATGTCCTATGACATGCTGCACAAAGCAGTTAAGAACACTGTGCCTGTGGCACCGCTCCGAGTGACCCGGTATCAGCTGTGTGAGTCGCAGCTCACCTGCGAGCATTGTGGCCGGCAGTGAGATTTGCCTCAGTACACCTGTGCAGTTTTGCTACAGTAAGGACTACAGTGTTTTGCATTTTTGGAATTGAGATATCCTTACAGATACTTTTTCATTTTTTTTAGACAATTGGAAGCACTGGTGCATGATTATTGAATCTGACTGGAACATCTGCTGGGCAATTTTGTTTTAGTACCGTCGATAGATGTTCTTAAATGAAAACTTATAGATTGTAAAATGTGAACCTGATCCTGCTGACAGTGTTAGTCATGGGACAGGTCCTTGCTATTAGCAGTCCAGTTAAGGTCAGCTCACTATAGGATAGCATGCTGGAAGGGGTAGTGGTGATCCCATCCCCAGTAACCAGGCTGGCAGTTCCAGGAACATGAAAAAATGAAAGGGAAACTAAGTTATCCACTTACTCAGCTGCCCCATTGATATTATTTAGTTTTCAAGGTTTCTTTCAAGAATGCCATTTTCCTTCAGGGATGCAAGATGCCTATTTGTCTTTTTAAAACCAATAAAAATACCAGCTCTGCTTTGCAAAAAATACTGAACTGAAGCCAAAATAGCAGCAAGCATGATACAGGATTACTCTGGGAAGCATTGTTTATTCTCAGCATTAAAGACTGAAATATGCAGACTCTTACAGGCATTCAAATAGGGTTTGTCTCAGACTTGTAACTGTTAGACTTGTAACAGTAAATGAAAGTATTGCCATGATGACTTGAAATTTAACTGAGAATTCAGATTCCTAGCAACATTATTCTTTTGGTACACAGTAGCAAATACAGTATTAAGAACAGGGTGTTGCTGCTTGAGAATCAGAAACTCTTCATAATCTGGGACTGGAATCTTGGAAATGCTTACCCGTGTGAATAAGTTTTAAGTATTTTTTAGTAAAAGTAGTGGGTACCTTCTTGATTTCAGGTGCTTGGATTTACAGTGTGGTATTTGAACTCTTAAAATTTGTGCATTTTCAGTTATTGTTGAGGAAAATAATCAGCTGAAAGAAGGAAAAGACTTAAAGCTATTCCCATGTTTTTTTCAGGCTGTGGCAGAAAATACAACTCTCCACATGGAAACTAGGAAGAGGACTTTGCTGGTAAGTGCAAGAGAATTTAATTTTCTTTATTTCTTGTACTTGGACACCCAGAAAGAGGGAGAGAGGAGGTTAAGGTTGAAATCAAGATTGAATCAATTTATAATCTTAGAGTAATCAGAGAAAAAGGCAGAGTGATTTGGTAAAACAAGTGCTTAAACATAAGATGAATATTCTATACAAATTATTGGTACATACAGGTGGAGTCATTCAGAAATTTGTTTTTAAAAAAAGTTCAGTCTTGTATGCCACCATATTTCCATTTTCAGGGTTATTGATTAAATTGTCAACATTTATATCAGAACAAGTCCCATGGATAGAAATACATCAGAATTCAAGAAAATCACTTTTCTTGACTCAAAGTCGTAAGCACTTCTTTCATCATTTTTGAAGGCTTAAGTACATCTTTCCCATCTCCCAGGGAACTGCTATTGAAAAGATCAACTCCCCTTTTCTCCAAAGCCCCTGTATGTACCAACGCTGTGCCTATGTGGCCCTTTGTTAAAGCACGCTTAGCTGAGGAGATCCGGTGTGAGTCAGAGGTGGTGATGCCAGGCCTGCATTCCTTCTCAGCTTCCTCTGTGAGGTGGTTGGATACAGACTGTTTGGAGCGAGTGTGGGAGCATGAAGTGGTTGATGGATTCTTCCACGTGGGATGCTCTTACACGGGGGAGGGATATGAGAGAGAGGAGATGCAGACAGCCTTTTCACTTTAGATAAGTCAGACGCTAAAAACAAGATAGAAAAAAAAATATGTATTTTTAAGCCAGCATATTTTAACTTCCACTGGTACTGGATGCAAATCACACATGGTTGGTTAATTATTGCATCTTGGCTCAGGAGATGACTACTTACGTCTCTTACTTGATTGTCTGGTCATAGCTTTAACCTGACATTGGAACTGCTATAGGATCTGTGGTCCTGCATTGTGAATGCTTTTGGCAAGCTAAGATATTAAAATAAATAAATAAATAAAACCACAACATTTTCAGTCTAGATGGTACATGGGACATACAGAATAAACCATTTTGGGGACAATTATTATGTATTTTGTCCTTTAATAATCCTGCAGGGAGCAATCAGGTATTGTCAGCAGCTCTTTCTGTGTGTGAAATAAAAGAAAACACGCAATGCATATTACTCAATTAAAAACTTGTTCCGTTTCTCTGTTTGCATTTTTTTAAGAGACTTCCTGAAAAGGTGAGAATTAAGGTTAAACATAGTAAAGCTAGTCATTCTTGCAGTGCTATCATCAAAACTGTAGGGAAGTTCTTGCCTTCCTCCACCTGCAAAAGGCCTTGAGAGAAGCATTTGACCTAGAGTGGATGAGATGCAGATCTTTCCAATCTCACTCTCTGTTAATAAAGTTTTGTTTTAATCTTCTGTTACGTCCATGAATATAAATATTATAATCTGGGAAAGCATTTAAGAAAAACTGTATGCCATGTAGGCATGCACGAAACGGTTTTTCAAAATTACTGTGTAAATAAATGATAGAATGAAAATTCATTCAAAATACTTTTGTGTAAAGATTCCTTTCACAACTTATGAGCAGTTTCCCATGCTTTTTGCTGTCTGCGTGAGGAATTTCTAGCTTATGTCCCCTAGATGGTGCTACAACTACAGCATATTGAAGCGAGGTCAACGTCAGGTTTTGAAGAAGCTGTTTTGCTTGTTAAAAGGCCGACTCACTTAAATCACATAACGTCCAAAAGGATTAATGACTTCAGCGAGGCTTACAGGTTTATGCAAGGGAGAATCAACATAGGTTGATTGTTTATCCTCAGCTGGGTAAGAGTAGAAGAAGTATTGCATAGCTATAGGAGACTTGTGGCAACTGTTCCGTGGTCAAATGATCCCCTCATCACCTGAAACGTCTGTAAAGCAGCTCCTTAGCGCATCCATACCTGGAGTGCTGATGAGGGCAGAGGTGACCAACTGTAGCCCGTGGTGCTGATTAAGTGACAGCAGTAAGCCTCTTAAGGCTTCCAGCAGATGTTGCTGCTTTTGTATGCTAATGGAAACTTTACGAACCATTTTCTCTTCCTTCTGAGAGCAGATGTAAGTACATGAAAATCGCTTCCTTATATCAAGAGCAAATTGATAATAACCTTGGTTCAATTGTAAGGCAGAAGCTGTAGAGGCACTTTATTTGATAATTGCAGAAAGCTTATGCACAGCTTCATCAAAATTAATATTTGATATTCTGCCAACTTTCCTTGTACTGAAGCAGTCGAGCAAAATCTGTGCTGTGAGCACATTGCTACCTGGGTTTTTAAGCCTTCCACATAGAGGGTTTCACACCGGGATGTGCGTCTGCTCTACCAAGTCCCCTTTCTCACCTCTGTTCATAAGGTAGCCACTGCCACCCCCCGCCACCCTGCTTATTTCAGGCTGTCAAGGTTAGTCAGAACTGGCACGTTGGCTTAGCAGAGGGGCTCCTGAGCACGGGAGCTTTTGGTGACCTGATGTGATGCTCTGTGTGGTCTCCTGTGAATATAGAATGAAAGAATTGTACATCACAAAGGAGGATGTTGTACAATATGCTGGTGTTTCACAGCCCTGCCTTGCTAGGAGATACCCACTGAAGAGGCAGAAAGAGTTTAGAGAATGACCCTGAATGGCTGGATCATATTGAGGTTAATACTGTTAGCGCAGTGAAGGCTGTGCTTGTGATTAGCTTTTATAGAAACATTTGGCTCCAGGAGTGTGAAAATACAGGAGCATCAGCTGGGAGGGGACCAACTGCACGGTCTCTGTTACAACAGAGCCTTAAATAGATGTAGACTGTGTCTTTTGTAAGACTAAGAAAGAACCTGAATATCTTTGTAAGACTTCTGTCTGTAAATGTATATTTGGACAGTAAAGGAAAGGCCTGAGCCACGGAACCATATCGTAAAACTTCATTTCACTTGGGTGATTGCATCTTTTCTGATACAAGTTGACATCTTGCATTTTAGATTCGTGGTGAGGTTCAGTGTTTTCCAAATAAATAACTTAAGTGTTTCTATGGTTTTATTTTACGAGATAGAATACTGGCGGCCTCCTCACTTGACACTATTAAAACACCTATAACATTCTTGATAGGAGAGTTTACTTGCTGGCCAGACTTCATTTTGGGTTGCAGCAGCCTGTCTGCAGTTTGGCTATATTTTCTCTTAGATGTTGCAAGTGTTTCTGGGCTGACCAGTGACAGCAGCTACAATTCGGTGTATTTGCCTCCTTTGTTAAACATCTACGTAGCGTTATTTGTCCTATTTAAAGGACAGCTGTCCTCCATTCCAGGAGATAAGTGAGTGACCGTAAGATGTATGAAGTCTGCATGTCTATTTTTATATTGCTGATGCACTTTGGTTTGACAGTTGCGTACAGTAAGAACACGAGTTTCTGAGACCCGTTCTGGGTGCTAAGTGTACACACGCACATTCAGAAGTTAAAGAAAACCAGAAAATAGGTGGTTCCCTGCGCACCGCCAGTTAAAGGTTAAATGCCTGTATTTAGCAGCAGCAGCCTGTAGGTGTTAGCAGAAGAAGGGGTTGGGGCCTTTCAGCAAGGACAGCCTCATTCATGCTCTGTGGTGCTGAGATGTGAGATGCAGCATTCAGCTGTCCTAGCTGCTTGTAACTGCCAACCTGGGAGAGGGAATGGCTACTGCAGGACTCCGGGCAAGTTGTCTTCATACGTAATCATCAAAATGAGTGCAGGAATACAACTGTCAGTGGAGACAAAACTAGTAGGAAATAGGGGTAAAATTTATTTAACTATATTGACATTTTTTGGACAAGAAATATTTTGGACAAGAAATATATTTCCCATTACTTGAGTGTTCTGGGTGTCTTTCATCAAAGTCCCATTAAAATTACAGTCCTTGAATACATCCTGTACTTGGAAGCTGTATGCTCGTATTTATTATTTCTTCATCTCAGTTTCGTCCAGAGGTAGGAGTTCCAAAATAACACATGAAGTCAGTGTTTTAAACCTTACAAATGTGAAAACACCTCAGCAAGCATACACACATAATTGGATATCGTGAGATTTCTCCATCACCATGATACCAGCTCATTTACTAGAGAAAGACTGCTTGAAGCAATGTTACCATTAGTTTTTCCTAAAGGCTGTTTTAAACATAAAGTTTGCACAGTTAGTTGTTAAGAGTGATTGGAACTGTTGCTCCCAGAACAATGATGAGGAAATTAGAACTGAGTATGAAGAACCAGACATATCAGAACTAATGCAGCTGCAGCCTTGTTCTTTTGGTATTGGAGGTAGATTTTGTATTGTTTTTAACCCTCCCTTGTTAAGGAAGGAATCTCAGAATTGCATATCCGTGTCCAAAAGCAGAAATAAATTCAGTAGTAAAATTGAAGACTTTTAGAGGGGATCTTTGGCCACTGTAAGACTTCTTGGAATGGTAAGGCTTTGCACGAGACTGAGTCTTTTTATAACCCACCATTGCATCCTCACCAGTCACATTCTTCCTGCATATATCGCTCTAACTTTGTGAACCTTTAAATACTTTGGTCACCTTCTTTATCTCCATTACCAGCAAGGTGCATTATTCAGTCCAGTCCTTCTACAGCCAGCTGGCCTAGCAAAACCCCAGCAGAACGCCGGTGCTAAATGTACAGTGGAGCGGCGTCAAAGCAGCATCCTGTGACGAACTTCTCGAGCGCTCTTGGAACTGGCAAGCTGTCAAGTAAATTTAAATATATGACTTTGACATCATTCGAGTGAAACCAGAAGCCGCAGTGAAATACTGTATGCTGTCTTTCATGTGGTGGAAATGTTTCTACGGGGCTGTACATGCAAATTAAAAAATAGCCATTGGCACATTGTTTCCAAGTAACCAACATATAAACATGGGTAGGTGCTCTCCAAACACAACTTGCGTTACACCATCAATCACGATTCGTGGGATTCCGTGTTCTCTTTCAAGTGGACGTTTTGGTGCATCATCGGTAGCAGTGATCCATGATGTGAGGGCAGCAGCTCCTGCCAGGTGCCAGATGTTGAAAGCTCTTTTCAGTCTAATCCAGCCCTTTCCCTCTGCTTTGTGCATCCTATGAATGTTTTCTCAAAATAGAGTATCCCACTTCTCAGATATAAATTTTCACAACAGCTCGCTGAGTGTCGTGATTTGCTTTGTCTCTTCTGGGAAGCTCTCGTCTCCTATGCAAACTGACCTTTCAGAAGGTGCCAATTACCAGATTGTCTGAATAGATCACAGCCCCGGACAGCATATCCAACAGCCCCCTGAGTTCAGGGGAATTTGTGAAATAGGAAACTGCAGCTCCAGAAGGTGGTGGTGTCCTGCCTTTATTCCTAACGTCCTAGTGTCTTTCCTGGATTTTATACAATATCCAGCTTGAACTCTTCTCCTCTATATTTGAGGTAGTTTTCTGATTGCCTAAACAATTTTTTTTGAACTTACATTGCACTGTATGTTTGTGTCTTTTCCCCAATTTCTCCTTTTGTCATTATTTTAATTTGATCCATTAAATATTTAATAAAAAAAATCTCATTTCATCCACTGAGATTGTGGATGAATAAAAATTCAAAAGTCTTGCCACCTTCCTTATGTATAAAAGCTATTACAAGGAAATAAGTTCAGTAGCAATTCAGTGTTAAAGTGTTATCACGATTTGTAAGGTGACGTTGCAGCGTGATGGTATTTACAGGTTTCAGGCTGTGATCCTCTTGATAAAAGAAACGATCTCTGCTGTGGTATGAGTCTGTTGTTTGACAGCATTTGTCAGTGTCTTCCTCTTCTCTGACAACTGAACGTGAGCCTTTTTAGCTTGCGTAGCCCAAGGGTTTATAGTGAACAAACTCTACGCAGACTCTCATGTCAATATAATAAACAGCTTTTTTTCTGGACTTAAAATCCTTTTAAAGAAATGCCAGTGATAGTTGCCAAGCAAATGCTGAGAATAAATCTGAGAGGAACTTGAATTCATATCCAAATTAAAATCAATTTTTATTTCTGACTCCAGACTAAGCTCACTGGACATAAGTGAAGTTTTGGTGTCAGCAAGCTCACTAGGCAGGTGGGATGCAATTCAGGCAAGCTGCCTCTAGCCCTTAGTCACCACTAGCACTGCGTTTTGTGGTTTGTTGCTGTTTTTAATGTTTGTGTGTGTATATATGCTGCATTATCAAATTGCCTAAGACGGATATAGGCTGCGAGGAAGGTGTTAAAATGCATTCTTAGGTACTGATCCTAGAAGTCCAGGATGAAACCTGTGCAGCTCAGGTTGTTTTGAACGTGTGATGCCATCCACTGAGTGTGACTCCTCTGATGGGGTGTTTCCTCCCCCAGCCTATAGTGATGTAACAGTCGTTGTCCATGACAGCAGATTGCTGAGAGCTGTGCCAACAGCATTTCCCTGGGATGGCTGCTTAGTGGTGGCATCGACACATTAGGGAGGATGTTCAAATAGTGCTTATTGGTCAAGCAGGATTGACGTGATGTGGAGCCATGAGAAGGTGAGCCTAAATTCCATGTCTAAAGTAAGCCAGCAGGGGAGGCTGTAGTTTGGCCCCAGGTTGATGGTTGTGTGCCGGCAGTCAGACAGTTCCTTGGTAGGATCTGTTCATGTGCACGTGCATGCACTCTGCCCTCCCGATCAAAGTTGTGGGTTTATTTCTTTTCCCCCTCTTATGTAATTTCCAAAGGGAGTTTCTGAACCTTGCTCCTATCATCTTGGATTGCACTTGGTCCTGATAAGTCTTCTGTGATACGACTGCTGCCACACCTCCCGTGCCTTCAGTGCACATGACTCCTTGACTGCTGACACGATGAAGGTGGATCGGATGCAAGGTTCTGAGAAAAATCAATGCTTTGAAGAATGTTCTGAACATTTCTTACCAGAAATTTTACAGTTTCTAGGAAATAACTAAGTCACGCAGTTGTTCTTGCTATTGGGCAAGGTACTTTAATGTGGCCTTAGAAACAACCTTTCAGGATGTTTGCTGCTTCATGAATGGCACTTGATCAAGTAATGCTCGTCTTTGGTCAAAAATACTTTTAGTTTGGATTTGATCAGCCAGTTGAACCACAGTGATGTATCTCTATTTCTGGCCTAGTTTTGTGCTAAATAGGAATGCGAAACACAACTATCTTAACAACCACCTGCTAGGTTTTCCAGAAAACCTACTTAAGAACTGAAATTGTAAACTATCGATAAATGTCAGTTAGTCAACCACTTTTTGAAGATAAGAGCTTGGAAGCAAGTCTGGGCTTTTCTCTGCAGCTTTTTAAATTCCAGCTGGGACCGGTTGGTCTTTAACAAGAGCCAACCAAGGCTACAGGTTGAAACCAATCTACTACAGATCCTCCACTTTTCCACCATTTGGATGTTCAAAATCTCCTAGGAGAAGCTGTAACAATCGACTTGGCAGATTAAGTACAGCTGCTGCCATTTGCAGGGCTTTTTCCTGCTCAAATTCTAGAGACCAACAATTGTTTGGGGCCACCCAGTGTACTTCGAACTTGGAACAAATTTCCTGTTTCCTTCTGGGTTTGTTGCCGTTCTGAGCAAAGGAGGGCAGCCACCTGAGGAAGTTTGGCCATGTGGTACTGGGGAGGCTTTTTCCCCATCTCCTTCATCTGCAATGGCTCGGCTCTCTTCCCATTAACATCACTGATCCACGGTGGATCGGAGCTCTGAGTCCTCTAGACCAGTACCTTTTGTCTGACAGCATTCAGAATATGGTGCTTTTGTAGGCAAGTGAGGAACATTTTGCGGTATAAACCCTAAAAAGAAAGCATCGTTTTTCTGTGCTAAGAATTCCCCTCGTGCTGGGGATCTTTAGCCTGACGATGAATCAGAAGGCCTTGGCCTCTAATGATGTGTTGTGTGATCCTGAGCAAACCGCCTCGCTTCCCGCGCCCCCGCCTCGCGCTCGGTGCCCTGTCAGGTTTCCAAGCACAGGCCTCGTGCTGCGAGCTCCGGCGGGGCCCCTAAATACTGCCTCTGTAAAATACAAATAATTCTTCTCACAAATAGGAATGCAGGCTGGGAATTTCAAAAGGGCAGAAGAACGAGTCGGTTTTCACGGGCTCCTTTAATAGTCAGAGCTTTGTGCTCAGAGCCTTAAGGCAGCTTGCCGAGGCCCAGCCCCGTCGCTGTTGGCTTCAGCCATGGAGGACAGCAGGACAGACTGCAGAGATCTTCTGTTTTATCTGTCTACCCTTTTAGGTGTCGCGAGGGAGAATTCTAGTTCAACAGACTGAACCTCGGATAAGATTACATGCAGTAATTACCAGTGGGATTTATTTGTCCAATTCTTTGAGCAATGAGTGGAAAGATGCACATATATCCCTTAAGTAAAGGAAAGGCATTTGTGTGCGATTTTCCACTCTTAACTAAGTAAAGAGTAAGATGACACGCAAGTACGGATGGGGAAAAAGGTAAATAAATACAAATTATCAAAACAAACAGTCAGATGTTTCATGTACCTAATAGGAGTAGCTGGATAGTTACTGAAAGGCTGGAAGGTTTGGGTTTTTAAAGGCTTATTTTTAAGCTGTAAATGTAAACTAAATTAAACTGATAGTTTTAATTAAATTTGAATTGGCAGTGGTATTATGCCACTTCAAAAGCCACTGGAGACTCTCAAGTTGCATTTAAAATCTAGTATTGTAATTAGTGATATCTACATTTATTATGGTGATAACTGCACTTTAATGTATTCGGTACTAAACAAAGCTACAAAATGTAAACAGCTCTAATGACCTTGTTGATTTCAGCGAGGCTGTATTTCCTTGGTCATCCTCTTAGATGAACTTAGATACGAAAACTAGGCTTTAGAAAACTAATCAGGAGAAGAGGTAAAAATCAGGGGACAACATTAAATGCTTTCCCTTGAAGTTAAAGAACTGTTTTGAGATGTAATCTTCTGATCTTGTCTGCCACCTCCTTGTCTAGGCTGCTGCTACAATTTCCATGCTAACGGGTGTACCTTGCAGACTTTCCTTCCTTTTTTCACATGGTGTCTCAGGAAAGGGGGAAAGCGTGGCTATAGCTAACATCAGGAGCTCCTGGATGCAGCTCCATCCTTCCACCTGCTGGACTCACCAACTGCTTCCAGTGCTGTGAAAACCGAGGATGGGGCTGCTGGTGGGGGAATGCTGTCCTGTAACCTGAGTGCTAATGTCAGTGCAAAGTAGGGTAAAATTTTCTTCTGCTGTTATTCTCACCACTGCCAACCCCCCTCTCGTGAGCCTTTTGTTTCTTAAGTGAATTTTGTGATCTCCCTGGGTTCACAAGGCCCCATCAATGCTGCCTGTACCCCCTGTGGTTCCAGCCTGTTACGCTTTGCTGTCTTTGCGTGGGCCTCGCTTGGGGATTTCAGGACAAGCTTATTTCTCTGGGAAAGAGTGGGATTTGTCCTGCTTTCCACATCATTGACTTCTGTTTAATTAGCTTCCTATTAAGTGAAGGAGGTATGAGCATGAGGGAGTGGCGAAGAGAAGTGCTTTACAGAATTGAGTCAGGAAGAACAGCTTTTCTGTGGGAATATAAAACAGCTGTGGTCCACTAGCCGAGATAAAATTCCTGTATTAAGTCTATGAGCTTCCTGACTGTTCAGAGGAAGGACATTGTCTCAAATCCTAAGGTGAAAAGTGTGCAAGCCTTCCTTGTGATAAGCTGCTGGAGTGGCTCTTGGCATAATTTGGCTCCTAGCTAAGTGAGCTACACCTGCTTCCGTGGATTGTTCCAAGAACTGCCTAACTCCTCGGTTTCAGGTTGTCCTCTTCTTCCAGGTGCAGAACAAGCCTTACTAGGGTCTCAGAAATGCTCTTGCTGGAGATCTTCCCTATAGCTGTAGTCGTCATTTAAAGATTCTCTTATGCTGTGTTGACCGTAGTGTGCACTGTAGAGGGGCTGAGATCGGGGGAGAAGATCTCGCTGAAGGTTTTAGAGTAATTTCTGTAGAACCATATTGATTTCATCTCCATTAAATTCATGGAGTTTTCCCATAAGGGCTTTTTAATTTAACTGTTGCTAAAAAATGCTGCACAAATTACCTGGCAAGAATGCTGTGGAGTTATAAGTCCTTCAGGCAGTCCCTTAAAGGCAGAGCAGTAAAGTTGGGTGAACTATTCACAGCCAGGAGTTTTCATTCAATGAATTTACCACTTTGTCTGTTAGCAGATTACTGACAAACAGCCGCTGACTTTTTATGAATTTGTTCATTATCCCAAATTATTCAATGCCTGCTTTATGCAATGCAGTTTCAGCTTCAGGGCTGCTGGCAAACTGATCCACAAGTATTGTTTGAATACCACTGTTTGTAATTCTTACCGAAAAGCCCTATAAAACTCAATAGAGGCCTGGTGTTTTATTTCTGGGCACGTCTATAAAACTTAGCAGAAAATTATATCCTTGCCATAAAATTCTATAGCTTGGTTTAAAGTAGTTATAATTTTCTACTGATTTCTGTGTGGTTTTAGTATCGTTTATATATATAAAATGTTTCATCACTGTTAGTCTCTCAAGTTTCTGTAGTTTCTGAAAGCAGAATGAGTTGATGATTTGGATGTAAATCTTTGGAAATTGACCTCTTTTATCCTTGAGTTTGTTCAGTTAAACATCAATTATGTTGATGCCTGTTGTATCTCTATTTTTCACCATTGGAGTGTGAATGTTCTCCTTAATTTTGTCTACTAATAATCCTAAAATGAAAACAGGCATATAAAAAGAACTGTGTAATATTTAAGTTCATTAGATTTCTCAGTTCTTTTGAGTGGCATTAAACATCCTGGACTGTGACAGATCAACAAGGAGCGAGGTTTCATTAGTGAAAACCAGGCTTCACTCAAATTCCAAGGTATCTCTGAATTTTGGAAGTGTTTCCTTGGGTCCAGACATGCACCTTTGAAGTAGTAGGGGTCTGTGAGACTCCAATATTTGAGTTATTCCATGGACATAAATATCTTTGGAGATCCAGCAGCTTAAATGAATTGATGAAGATACAAAATTCCCTTTTGATAACGTTGTGTTGGCTTTGTTTTATTACACTTCTGTTGTTTTTAAATGTTCCCCACTGGCGTAACAAGAAAAGATACAAGTGCATTGAGAATGCTTCTGAACATGAAGGCTGTCAACCTTTCTTCCTTGGGTGGCTGAGTCATACTTAGTTTTGATTTTGCTACTTTTTGTTAGTTTATTTAAAAAAAAAGAAAGGCAAAATCAATCAATCAAACAAACAAAAAACGTCTTTTTTTCTCCTTATAGACCATGGTTCTCTTAAATTCAGGGTTTCAAGAGGACAGCACATGAAGCTTTTGTATTCATCTATCTTGGGTCATTCAAATTGCAGCTGTCCTACTGGAAACTGGTATTTGACATTTTTCTTAGGTCGTACCCTTTTTATTCCACCACACCCGCCAAGAAGTTGGAATCCCTCCTGCCTCACCCCCTTACCTCACCCGTTACATAGCTCAGTGCTATTGGAGTATATTCAGGGACCTGTAAGCGATGTTCTGTACGATGGTTTCCTACTGTCCTATCCTGGCATAACGTGTGTGTCAAGAGCTGGTGTAAAAGAGGAATGGCAGCTTTTATGGAGTTCCTTTTAACTGAGGGGAAAATGAGTGAAATGGATCAATTTCTTCTTACCCACTGCAGTTAAAGGGAATGTTAGAGATTTCATCAGCATTTGTTTACTACATTATTAATAAAGTTATCATTAAAATCTCAACAGTCGCTATGCCAAGCTATTTGAACTATCACAGTTGTCTTTTATACTTAACATGGGAATAAACTGCAGCATCTCAAACCGCAGTGTGTCGTGGTGCCCGCGTGCTTGAGAGCTGGTGTAAATCTGCCGTGCGCTTCTTGAATCTGTAATACCTGAGTGTTTAACGGCTGTGGTGTGCATACATGCTTTGTCTTTAGGTAATCTGGTAAATCATGGTATTTGGCAATAAAAAGTATATCTGGTAATAAAAAGTGCTTAGTTTTCCTGTCACTTGGTCACGGGAACTTCCTCGATTCAAATGTTATATTGAAATGTTTTCTTCGGAGACACCAGTTCTGGAAAGAAGTGGGCATGATTCACGTACATGGCCGTACGTAAAATCAAGCTGTACTGTGTGGTTAATGCTTCCCAAGTTGAGTGTATACTTCCTTGGGAAGACTCTTCAGACATTTAGATAAAACCCATAAAAAGACTTAATATCAAATATTAATCTCTTGGGATCAAAAGATGTACGGCACAGCTGAAATAAGGTGTTGAGGTCATTCATGGAAAAACCATATTCTATCCTGTGAGCTTACTAGGGCTTTCCTGAAGTAACTTTTGTCTTTAGGTCTGACTAAATAAGGCTATCTTTCTTTTGCTTTCTTGGTTGAAATGCTCAATGGGACTGAGCTGTTTTGCAGTTTGTAGTTGAGCATTTGCTGCATTAAGGTACGTGTAGACTTGCAGTTGCTCTTGAGGCAGAGGCAAGTTGTCCTTGGTGAAATGTCTGGGAGTAAACTTGTTGGAGAAACTTGTATATTGCTGTCAGGGGGACATCTTATCGCTTGTTTTCCGTGGCGTGTTTTGAACTGCATCTCTATCACATAATGTTTCAGGTATTCTAACCTAAAATGCCGCGGCTTGTTGAAATGTGTAAAAAAGTCTGCAGTGAGCTATCATTGAAACGATCTGACATTACGGAGCGTACGCAGCTTTCACTGCTCAAGAGCTACATTGGCCGTGTTACCGTACTAGTCAAAAGATATGTTCTCAGCAAAGACTTCACACGCCAATCCACAGGGCTGCTCCAGAACACCACTCACCTAGTGCTCCTATTATGCCTTAAATGTGTGAGATGCTGGCTGTTCGGTACTGATTTTTAATAGGATAATTTTATTATCCTAAATAGAGAACATCACAGAGGAAAAAACTTTCATTTTGCTATTATTTTTTTTTTCAAGTCCTTGGGAAAGATTATTTGCAATGTCCTTGCATGCCCTGTAGCATCTTCGCATGATCTTTTGATCATTTTGTCAAATTAATATGCTTATTATTATCGCCTTGAAGAGTTTTTTTCAGCCCACAGAGCATGTAAGTTTTATGATAATGAGAAGCTCTTAGTGAAACTAGCACGCAGCATCTGGCACGTTATAAAGCGTATTAAAATGGCTGAAGACACCTACTCTGCTCCTTGTCCCAGTATGAGAGGTTAGAAATTTAGCACCTGCAAAGCGTCATGCCAGGCTTTGTAAGAGTATTCTTGTAAGTTGTGAGCGGCATTGCATAGCCGGGATGCCAGCAGGGATTGCCCTCCTGCCAGCTCCGGCTGTGGTAAGGAACTTCCCAGGAGTGCGGCGTTAGCACTAACAATAAGGCCCAGCACATTCTAGGAATACATTTGCAAGGGGGCAAAGAGCCAAAAAAAAAGCCATCAATGTCCCATGCTTTTCTCTGTGCTTTCCACATGCAGACCTGGAAGCCTTGGTTTGGAATCTATCATCTGCAATAGCTTTCTCTCGAGAACACTGCGTACGTAGTCGCGCATGTGAACGCCACCGCTCCTCCCTCCAGGTGGAGCTCCGAAAAAATGCCATCTCCAGCTGCACTCCTGTGCTGGGCCTGGGAGGGCACTTCCAGGGACCTCCGCCACAGGAAGGAAAGAGCACTCCACTGGCATCTGTCTCATTTACAGGGGTGTCTAATCTGGTTGCCTATATTTTTGTTCTTTTAATGCATTCCCCCCACCCTCCCTCTTCCCCCAACAAAAACAAACAATCAAACAAACCAGCCGAACAAAAAACATGCAAAAAACCAAACAACCCCCACCTCTCAGGTCTCATTCTCCTTTCTGGACTTAATACCCATTGCTGAATCGATTTTGCTGCTTTCCCTCCTGCTGTGTGCTGGTATAAACAGAAAGATGAGGCCTTGTGTCTGTTCATTTGCTTCTTGATCTGATTTATGATGCTTACATCTAGTGCTGACTTTAGCTTCTTGTTCTGTGCCAGCACAGTTTATGAAATGTAACTGAATTGCTATCGCTCTCCCTGCCTTCAGCTGATGGCCCTGTTTTCAAACTCGCAGCCGAGAAGCAGTTCATGTGCCTCAAGCCACTGCTTGCCTCTTCTTCCTCTATAGCAAATTGAATCTCCTCCCTTTGGTCACCCTTTCTCTTGAGCTATAGAGGCCAGCTAGTCTTCACTCACCATCACCTCTTTTCCAAAAAACCTCAATTTGAACTTTGTTTCTTACAAAATTCCTCAACAGCTTGAACTGATCTATTTTGCACTTTTATTTATACTTTTCAGTGTCTCTCTTCATTGCCTTTTTATTCTTTATTTGGATATTTTCCTCTGGAAATCTCTCTGCTAAGGAAATAGAGTGAGAAATACTGAGCTGATTTTAATGTCCATTTTCCAAACTCCACATCAGTGTAACTTAAGCTGTGAATTATTTCTTTGCATTTTTTGTATGATCCATGTGGATCTGTCCCATGCTTTCCCATTCATGTACTTGGGTAAGAACACTGGGTTCAGAAATGAAACCTGACCTTGGCTTTCTATGGGGAAGGCAGGCTAAGAAATGGGACTCTGTGCTTCAGCACATCTGGGTGTGTTAGGAGGACAGATGTATATATGTATAGGAGGCTCAGGTCTAGGAATCTGAGCTGACTGTATTCTGTGGCATTTCTCACTTAAATTTTGCTAGGTTGTGAACATACAGTGATTTCTCGGGCATATCATCATAGTTAGGTGCTGTCTTTTATTTTTCTTTTGGAATGTATTTTACACTCTTGGTATGTTCAACCGAGTAGTACCTCTGAGAACTTTCTAAAGACATGAAGACCTAACCTGGGGCTAACTTCCAAAGGATTCCCACCTTCATTATCACGGCAATAATTTACCAGTAGAACTTTGTTCCTGTTTTGACACTGGTTTAGTCAGTCAGCTCTTTCTCAAGTTCCCAACAAATATCTGAGAATTCAGCTCTTTTATAACCAGCATTTCTGCTTTCACCATGTGAAAACTCATGCTCCTTTTTCTGACGGACTAAAAGATATAGATGGGAAAGTAACTGGCAACTAGTAAATGACTCATCTTATAGAAATATCACGTATCTGTCTAAGCTGACACCACCTCACTCAGAATACCCTTCTGGTGAGGCTTCCTGAAGATGTGTTAAGCGTGTGGAAGTGCCTGTTCGTAGTGAGTCGTTCGGTGCTATTTAGAAATACCTTCAGAATTAACTTATCTTCTCATAAATTTCATCCCTTAGCAGTTGTCCTTCCTTCGGAAATCTTGATCATGGGAATACTTGTGAAGTTTGGGTAGCAGTCCATGCAAATTAATTCGATCGCTAAAGGGAATGTTGCTAGCAAATTCTCCATAGTTACTCCAGTGAGGAAATGGTTGTTTGTTAGTATCCTGGTTCTGCTTAAGGTCAGTACGTCAGACACTGAAGGTACATAACCAAGGACAGCCAAGAAGTTTAAGATCTGTGTCACCCTTACTGATGGTTATCTTTATTTGATCTTTCTCTAGTCTTCTCTAAGACCTTCTAAGAATCATGAGCATCCTTAGGGAAGTGAGTTAGATTTAAAAATGCCTTTTCCTTAATGACCTAAACGTATTGTTGATACAGATGCATTTTCTGCTTAAAATCTTACATCTCTTCAGAAATTGAAACTTGACCTCTTTGACAAAATAGCACTGAGCTATGAGAAACCTCATCCTTTTAAATAACCTCTTCATTTGAGAACACGTATCCTACTTACTCTTTCTTAAAAATATTTTCCAAGAGTCATCACTGAAGACAGGCTATTTATCAGATAATTGCATTTTTCCTGTATGTGTTATATAAAAGGACAAATCTCAGTCCATCCTGAGGCTGAAGAAACTGTGTTCACTCATCAAGAAAATGCAGAATAATCTCACTGGATATGTGAGCTCATGCCAGGCAGAAAAACTGTTCAGTGTCAGTCAGCATGAAAGATGCTTCACTTTCCATCCTTCAGCCTTCCAGGAAACATCCTGGCCTTCTCAGAAAGACTGGGAAAGAATGTTCCCTGGAATACTGGCGGGCGCTGAGGCATGTCTGACATGAAGTCCCCACGTAGCATGGTTCATGTGTTCACATAACTGACCAGATGGAGACATCGCTTAGGTTTCTGTTCTTTTAAGGAAGTTATTTTGTCATGTGTGGCTTTTCAAGAAAGAAAAACACGGCTGCTGATTTCTTTATGCAATTTCCTGTTCCCTTCCCATTTATCTATTTATTTATTTTGAAATTGACGATTCTCTCATATTTGGAGAAAAAGATATAGTCCAAAAAAAGATCAGGAGAACCCAAGTCCTCTGCTTTAGAGTCTGATTAAAGAATTGCATTTCCCCAAACAGCCGTGTCGCAAGATGCCAAGTGCAGAAGGCGTTAATCATCTGTACCTTATCTCTACGAGAAGCCGTCTTCAAAGCAGAAAGGAGGAGAGCTCTACCCTCGAGATAAATGGCATATCGTAAATAGTGTGAGGCACTCAGATACTGTGATTATGAGCTCTATAGAAATGCCTATAAATAATACTAGGAGATGCCCAGATACTGGAGCTTACTTATGAAAATAAATAAACCACATAAAGATCTGACAAGATTCAAGCTTTTCTCAAGTATGAGGACGCTTCACTTTGCTTTTCTCCTTTCTGTCTGAGGGCAGAACCTGTTGTGCAGGGACTAGGTCCCCACTCGTAACTTGCAGTCCCTTGATGAACAATGAAGCAAACTGCAATGTAAGACAGCGCGAAAGCATCGAGGAAGGAAAGCTTCTACAGGCACGCTTAATTGTGTATCCTTTCCAAATTTTGAATTTAAAAAGAAAAAGTAATCTAAAGGCGACAACTTCTAGAGTCTGAAACTTGAGATCTGTACCTGTGGAACGTGGAAGTGCAGGTTCTGATACAACAAAGCAAGAGGCAGATTGCTACTGGCTGCAGTGGGAGCATTAGATAAAGGCTTCGCAGAGGTGCTCCTGGCAGCAATGCATTAGCTTCTGGTGACTTCCCCGCTTCTCTGCTGGAGAGCTGTGTCATTCATTCAGCAAGATCAATATCTAAAGAGAAACAGATGCATTGATTGGAATTAATCCTTTTTGTATGTGATTTTTTTTTTTCCCTAGGCAATTTTGGGCTGTTCGAGTTCTGCTTAGTTTTACTTTCTCGCCAAATGTTTTGCTGTTAATACTACTTTTCTCTAACAGGCTGCGGATAGCCCTTGAAATCACTTGCACGATGAGTAGGCTCAGGGACTCTGAAGTGCACACTCGGTGTTGTCAAGATCACGGAATTAGCCTGCTCAGTTGTCAGCTATGGTAATGAGCCTCACCGGTGGTGAGATTGAGTTGCAATGTGGGTATTTGGATATCCACAAAGCAAAAAGTACTGCAGTGAACTGAAGAGAATTACTTTTAAATTAGAAATAATGTTTAAGCAGAGATTACTGCATTTGCCTAGCTCAGCGCAGCGTGTTTCAAGGGGAGTGCATGCAAATCTCTGCCTCGTGTACAGAGACATGGGCTTTGCAGTCAAGTGCCATGGATATTTTCAGGTCTTAGCAAATACTTCTACTTGTCTCTTCTGATAACATGCTGTTTCATTGAAAGAAAATATTAATCAGCATTTAAAATAGGGGAGGAAAGCTGTCTTTCTTTTACATGGTCAACTTTCTTTTACACTATCGCTCATAAATGAAGAGGTATGAATCCAGTTATAGTGATGTTCTTGAGTCTGTACAGTGCTGGGAAGCATCCTAGGGAAGTAGGATCCCCCTCAAGTAATGCTTTGGAGCACACTGAGGACGTGTGTTCCCTAGAGTACACGTGGCTAGAACTGCTGGGTTTTGAAGCTTCAAGAGTCACAACAAAGGTGGTGAGTCCCTGGGGAAGGTTGTGAGGAAAAAGACATTGCTGAGAAAGATTATTGAGTTTTTCTATTAACTGGAAATAAATTAGGCACAAGTTTAAAGTGTGTTTGGGGTTTTGTTGGTTCTGTGGCACACACACTGCCAGGTTCCTCTTTGGGATGTGGTGCTTAATCCACAGTTGTGCTCTGCACACCACAGAAAGAGGAGTTAGGTGCAGTTTGCAGCCTAGAGAACTGGGTGCCTCTGCTGCTTACCAGCACAGCCTTCACCTGGACGAAAATTGGCTGAAAGCTGGCAAAATTTGAACTCACCAAGCAAAGGAGGTTTTGTTTTTCCTGTGGTGTGAGGGTGAATTTTTGGATCTTGTCATCCTATCAGTAGTCCAGCATCAGCACTTGGGGATTGGTTTTCTTCTGCAACACGTTTCTTTATCTTGATCTTCATAACCAGGATGCTGGTTATTTCACTACATAGAATATTTTTCTGGTTCTACAAATCTGGTCTGTCTTTGCAGAGCTGCTTAATGCACTTGGACTGGCAGTTGTTATGGCTTCTGTTGGACAGAACTCATTGACTCAAAATATAACAGCTCTGTGATCCAGAATCTTCTTTCATTTTCTCTGTAGATGACCGACATTCATGGCAACGCTCACAAAAGCTGTGAATCTTGTGTCACCCAGCCATTTGATGAATGTCTTTGTCTTTCCCTCTTCCAGCCTTGGTGGCTTTACTGTGTGCGTGGAAATTTACTTGGTCAGTTCTCAGAAGTCATAAAATTGATGGGAATTTGGGCCAAGTACTTGAGTTCAGAAATATTTCGGTATGCGGTTATTTGAGTAAAGTACACTCAAAGCTCGCTCACTCTTTCAAGCCTCCAATATGTGTTTTTTGAGGAAGAGAAATAAAAAGTGAGGAAACTGGCTCACTGAAGTGTTGAATATTCTGTTCCTATAAACTAAGTCATAAATCAAGAGCAGTTTCAAAACTGTAGTTTGATGGTATAGAGATGGATTGATTGATTGTACTTCTGATTATACGTATGAATGTCAAGCAATTTCATTAGCTAGTAGTCTAGTGGGCATTTATTATGACCAAATACCTGCCTGGAGTAGTTTATAGTTTCAGAGTAATTATTTTATATTTAATGGGGACTGTCAGGGCCTTTGCCCGCATACTGCCATGAAGTCTTAGTATCTGTGTAGCAGTTGTCAGCTGAGCCCTGGGTTCTCTGTGAGATGGCAGTAAATGCTGCTGGGAAACGAGGGGATCCCAGTGGGCCAGCTCTTCAGAGCTGCAGCTGTGTACAGAGCCGAATAATTACGAACGCAGTGTGATGTCTTTGCTATCGTTTGCAAGTACAGTTCCTGCAGGTGATATTTGCATGCGGTACTGGTAAATGTATATGTGTACCGAACAGGTTAGCTTTGTGCTTCAATTTTATGCAAATGTGGTCTCATCCTAGGAAGCTTTAAAATTGAGCCATTTGTATGCTAGCATTTGCTTTTCTGCGGACACGTCCATTTCTGGATTTGGTGCTATTATGAAATGAGCCTACAAGCTCATGAGTTTGTTTAATGACACAGAAAGAAATTTCCTAGGTAGTATTCTTGTTTTCTGTTCATTGTTGAGAAATTTTGATGTTTGGACACTGATGTTTTTCTCCTCTAGCCATCAATTAAGAACAATTCTGAAGTGAGATTATTGCTGCTATCTTTTTCTGAAGACCTAAAACTTCACATTATTAGAAATTGTCAGAGGAAATTTATAAGAAAAAGACAAGTGGAATTTTAAAATCTGTGATTTAAGATATTTCACTAGCAGGATCAGGCTGTCATATTGCTTGATAGATCCAAACCAGAGAGGGATGGTGTGAAAACATTTGAAAGACTAAATAAATAAATAGGAGGCTAAAAGATTTTCTGGGGATCTCCACACATTGAACAGTCATCAATTCTGTTACCAGAATGGCTCCTGGAATACATCTGAAGATGCCAGTGAGAACGTGGTCTCTTCTCTAATTAAATTCTCATCTTTGCCCAAATGGTTGAAAGGGCAACTGTCTTAAACCTTTGAACTTTATTTGTAATACAAAGCTTCAATTAGATAAAAGACAATAATTAGCAAATCTTTTATCTTTGGGCATAATTAAATCTTTAAGGAAGGACACCTTAATCAATGACTCGTAATGACAAGTTCATAAATTAATTAATTCTTCCAGTGAGTGTCTGGCAGAAATCAATGAGTGTTAAAAGAGATTTGGGATGAGGGGACACCACTATAGAAACACTGTAGCTCAATTACCTTTGGTTTAAAGACTCTCATCCATAAAGTATTAGCTTGTTCAAAAGATGATGTATTATTTAAAGGCAGATCATTGAAATATTAACCTCTAATATTGTAGAGCCTTCTTGTTGATCTTCCATCTCTACATATATACGTACTGGACCACAGTTCATGATTAGCTCTTTGTGTTGGTTCTCTGCCAACGCAGAGAGTTTTTGCTGTTGAGTCCTAGCGTCAAGTCTTGTTACTGAAACCAGCTCTTGGCTGAGCAGCCTTGGTGTGAGCAGCCTCCTTCACTCCCCTGGTAAGGATCTCCCATCCAGGAGAAAACTCGCACAATTAAGCTCGACAGGCTTAAAGATTCTTGCTTGAGAGCTTCCTACGTTCCTGCCCATCTAATGCTTTATCCTGTGGAAAATTACATAGCCATTAACTCGAGGGCTTTCTCTTGGTATAAGGATGGTAAAGTAAAGAAATAAAATGAAGTCACAGTAGGATTTGGTTCTTTGTTTGAGAGCTCTTCTGACCAGAGGTGGGCCCATGCAAACCTCTTGAAGTTCAACAAGGCCAAGCACCAGGTCCTGTACCTAGATGAGGCAGTCCCAAGCACCTTTGTGCCTCCTGTCTCCCACTAAGTCAGATCTTCTGGTTTTGCTGACCAAAAATGGCAGCAGCTTTTGCAGTATTTTGTCTCTGGGATGCTCTTACTAAATCCTGGTCCATCCTTTCTTTGTCTAAGTGTCATGCAGGTGCTTGCGGATATGTTGTTTGGGTGCAACATTAGTATCTCAATTCCTTTGCCCACGTTAATACGTTAAAGTTGAGGAGGAAATGTTGCTAGTATTTTAGTGGCAATTTCCTTTTGTTATGATTTTCCTGGGTTTCATAGCATTTACAGTATCTCTGTGGATGTAGCTTTCATCAAATTTTGAATGTGAATATGTGAGGTGTGAGGATTTTACTTGCTTTCCTGATCTTATTTCCTGCAAACTCTTTCCAAAAGAGGTAGCAAGAAGTTTGATAGAGGTGTGTGGAGAGCACGTTCCATAGGTAAAGAGCAATCATTCTTAGAGAAAATGATGGTGTAGTTGCTAAATCACTGTAGTTGAGTTTCTCTTGGATTCATAAAACAAGAATTACAAACTGGCACTCTGTTGTGCATTTTTCTCCTTCTCTATATAAATTTGGCCCAGTGATTAACAAGTGCAAATGGTCTCAGAAGTTTTTACAGCAAGGCTGGGCTGCCAGCAGGCTGGGAGCTGTAGTCCCCCGAATCTGGCTGGCAGAGCTGCAGCCGCCGGAGGCTGCTCGTGTTTGCTTTTCCTGGCCTCCAAGTGGAAGAGCTCTTTGGCCAAGCTGTAGGAATGGGACAGGTCTACTCACAGCCAGCGGTGATCCTCTCACTGGAAGATCTCGCTGGGCTAGAATAAACATGTGGAGATTCTGTGGTGGAGGCAATCGGGAAGGAGAGCTCGGGGTATTGCAGCAGGGAAAGAGCAGGACGTGCCGGAGCTCGAGGGTACGGGGTGCCGGGGAGGCTGGCAGCACACGTAGGAACCCAGCGGGCTGCGTTCAGCCAGGGGAGACAAAGGCATAGCAAGCTGTGCTTTCACCTCCCTTCTAATTTAGGGAATGCAAAACTGTCATTAGGTTTACACTGCCCAACAGTATTAATTAAGTAATTCCAACTTCCTATAGCGAATTAATACATTGCATTACAAACTCCATTTTGGGGCAGTGGAAATATGCAGCTTTGAGAACGATCAATTCTTTTCGTTGTGTGGGGCACTGATTGTCAGATAAAGTAGAAATGTTAGTGATTTCCGATTTGAAACCTGTTAAACAGCACAACAGATGGAAAGTTCTGTTCAGCGTATGAGTGTCCAGATCTGTCACTGATTAAAAGAAAGGTAGCATATGCTGGTAGCCCGTATTGATAAGTATCTCTTCAGAACAGCGAGACAAGTTTCCCTTCTGCATAATCCAGTGGCCCTGCTGCCGGCAGGGACTGTGCTGCTCCTCACGGGTTGCAAAGATCGGGTGCCCTCCTGTAAAACTGCATTATAGCTCAGAGCATCTTTGGGCAGATCTGTTCACCGTCTGGATGTTCGCTCTTCTTCAGAAGGGTGATAGGAATCTAAACCTCTTGCCTCTTCAGATATATTCTCCCTTCAGAGCTGTCATCCGGGTTGTCAAAACTTATCCTTTGCAAGTTTCAGCTTTAAAGGTCCTCTTATCAACACCACAGCATTCCTGTCCACCCCTTTACAGCTTGTCAATGAGATCCTCTGAGTATTTGGTTTGAAGCAGCCTAGGAATCTTTTGCTGAATTCCTTCAAAAGAATTTAAATAGTCCTAATGACCATATTACCTTACAGGCTTTTAAGTGTTTTACCAGCTGCTCGAATCAATGTGCTATAAATTGTAAGCCTTTCTGCAGTAATCTCAGCGTTTGTTTGGGAGTTAAATATTAACAGATTTTTTTCGTTCTCTCAGACAGGAGGCTCGTGCACCTGCTCCGTTCCCTGCAGGGTTTGTTAGCAGTGAACGCTGCATTCCTCTCGAGGGCTCTGGGTGGTGTTCTCTGTCTCTGTGCCTTACATGGGGCCAGTTTGAAGAAGACTTATCGATGTCTGGACCTCTGCACCTCTTGCAAACATGCCTTCTTTCTGGTAGAAAGCTTGGTTGGCAGAATGCCCGGCTGCATAGGAAAGCTGTGTGGCTGAGCAGTGGATTTAACACAACGATGCAGTTAACTCACGGCCGTGCCCTTTACAAGGTTTTATTCTGCATCACTACTGTCCGGTCTTCAGCATGCTGGTGCTTGAAGTTGTTCAAGAAGAGAGAGGAAAAAGCAAAGAAAAATTATAAATATAAAAGATAAGATAGTAACGTCTGCTAAATATTAGAAGCAACGCAAGTGGTTAGGCCACATCAATGCAACAGGCGTACGTTAGGTATTTGTCTTTTAAAGACAAAGAGGGGCTGCCTCCCACACATATTTCAGAATGAATCTGAAATGCGTTTTTATCACTTAAAATGATTTCCATCAGAGAATAATAAAGAGATTTGATGCCTAGGGTACTCAGTGTTCTGTGATGTATATTGTAATAGCTATTTTAAGTGTAGGAAATACCCTAATAAGAAGCCGTTTGCTAGTGTGCTGATCTAGTTGATTCTTATCGTAGCATTCTCTGTAAAATAATAATTGAAAGATATGACAATAGAGATGTTTGATTAAACTTCGGCATCTGATAAACTCAAGCAGAGTTAGGCAGATCACTTCAAGAGCTTTAAAAAAACCCTAACATTTGTTTCTGATGATACCTTTTCTTTTATGACCTTTGCTAGATACAGCAGTTAATGAGGTGAAGTACTCTGAATCTGTACAGAAAAAAATTAAGCCCAAAACATGTCAAATATTTTCTTATAAAAGAAGCACAATGAATCGAGTCTGTACTTTTAAAGGCATATTATTTAAATGGCTGTAGACCAAAATTTTGAATTTTTGAATTCAAATTTTTTTTTTGAAGTAGGTATTTAAGTCATTACCCAGGCCCTAAGTTTATAAGCCGTTTCCTTCTCCTACACCTACTGGCCTCCCCTCTAACCTCTTTCCAACCCTGTCCCCATCAAAGGCTGAACACCGTTTTGTTTGTGTTGTGGTGCGGCAGTTACAGGCTTTACCAGGAAGGAGCCATGCAGCATGAACTGTTCTGTCCTTAATCCAGCGTGGTTGACATCTTTTCTACTGTATTCCCCTTGTATCTCTTTTTTCCCCCCATGTTCCTATATACGCTAGCTTGTTAGATTCACCTGCTCTCATGTCACTTCACGTGGAGTCTGTCCAACATACAATATTACCTTTCTTGCTTGTTCATATACTTTCCTGGAGGATTTATCTTATTATATTTTTACAAGCTCCAGTTCAGCAGAATTTTTAAGGAGAATCCAGTTTCATCCTGAATAAAGCTAGTCCCCTTCGGTCTTCTGGGATTCACGACCACGTGGTTTAGTCATTCTGAATAAATTCTCTGCCCATTGACTTGTTGTTGGTCTTGAAGTCTCCTTTCGCTGGCTTTAATTCTCAGTCCTTACCTCAGTCTTGTAGTAGGTATCTCTGAGGACAAGCCTCGGTCCTTAATAACTTCAAGATACTCCTCTTTGGTTTGCTTTTATTTTTCTTTTATTTTTAATTTCGGGCCAAGGATCTCCAGCTGTGCAGTCAGACCTCTGGGATAGCTGAGCACTGAGAGCATAAATGTAAATGATACAGTCACTGCACCAGCGGCATCATCTCTGATGAACGTCAGGGAGTTGCTTTCCTGCCAAGTCTTAACTGAGGACTCAGTTTTCATTTGTGAGCGCAGGGCTCTGGGGCTTCTCAGGGACGTTATGTGCTTTCATTTTCATTTGCCTGGGATGGGAAATCAGCACTGCTTGGAAAGGGTGGCATATTTAACATCCCTCCCCCAATTACACCGGTGCCAATAGATGGGAGTCAGCTTAAATATATCCTCCTACTAACTACTGATGGACTGGCGCTAAATGTTTGTTTTGGCTTAAAGGGACACTGCTGAGATGGTAATCAGCAGATGATTTTGTTTCAGATTTTCCATTCAGTGCATAGTTTTCTGGCTGACTGACTTGGCTTTGTGTTTCAACAGATATATGTATATACATGGCTATCCAGTGGTCTATATGGAAGTAACGAGGTTGCCTGCACTCATTTATAATATGCATTCACGAATGAGCATGTAACTTAAACAGTTCGTTGCAGATGTTACTAAAAATGCTCTGAGCTAGGAAAAAAAATATGCAAAACCTGAAAGTACCTCTCTGGTTGTGCTAGCTTTTTGTAGGCTGCTTTCTGCCTTTAAGTGCCCTCTCTGCTTTTGTCTTAGTGCAGTGGTGCTGTATGCTAGCATCTAAAAGGCAGGTAGACAACTGGATGGCTTCTTTTCTAAGTGATCACAAAATCCTAGTGCATTTTTGTAATAGAGCTAGAGTTCAGTTGGACGTGTAGCTTTTGGGTGTTCTGCCATGGCCCTCTACGTTATAACTCCACCTTCTGGCCTCACAAAGTAGTAAGTTGTTAGCTCTGGGTACATCATTCTTCATTTGGAAGAAGACATATTTTATAAACAGTGACAGCAGAGGAAGAAGAGAAGCTGCCCTTGTGTTATTCCCTCCTATTGGGAAGTTGTGATTTTTGTGAGTTTGTGTGTTCTTTGATCTGAGCGTGGCAGTGATCAGGACCAACCTGTCAATACATTACCTGCAGCGCTGCGTAACGATGTGCAGATGAAGCTTTGTAAATCCTTTAAACCCAAAGGCTTTGACTTGAATTCTTCATTTAGAATCTAACTTTCTTTGCACCTATTCTCTTCACTATTAAGAACCAAAAAAAACTCGAGGCATCCACAACTCTTTCTACAGAGCACGGTGTTTAAAGAAGTGAAAGTCTCAGGTGAAGGGCATACAGCAGGGCAGTTGGTGTAACCTGTTCAACATTACGCGCACGTGATATTTGTCATAGGTCACTAGGTGATGTGAGACCACAGCAGAACTGTGAGCTGCTCATCTCTGAAGGAAATGCAGATTTTAAAACGTCTGTGTGGTATTGGCCAACCATCTTGGTATCCCACCAGGATCTTAAAAGCTCGTTTATTTCTTTCTGGCCATATGAAAATGTGTATGGCTCAACTGAGTCATCCTGGGTTTGAAGTAGATTTCACTGGCAAACCGTCACGAAACATGATAGCTCTAAACTTGCATATTATTAAAAGTAGAATTCATAAACAATAAGAGTTGCTGGAATACACAGAATTTTAAGATCTATAAACTTGGATATCTGCACCTCTGACTTTCGGGCTCAAGCCAGGCACAGATGCAATTACTGAAGTAGGTCCAGCAATTCCATGCTCAGGTATGAAATGTGGGCATGAAGTTTGGGTAGGGAATTAGTAGTATAAAATCTACATTGACACTGCTGTATATCCAAGTCTAAATATTGGCATTTGGCTCAAGTATATTGCAAGTCTAGCAATAGCATATAAATGCTTAGGATGTGATCTGGTGATACAGCTGTAGCGTTGCAAGCTAAAATCCTGATAATGGGACTTCTGCCATTGCCTTCGGTGGAGCCAGAAAGCGTTTCCTCACGAAGTTACATGATAATTAGGGTTGGCTATGAAGTCACTTCTCCATCTGTACTAGACCTGGGGGCCTGCACTGAAGCCAGCTCTGTGGATGTGGCTCTTGTTACTCCTGGTCCCAGCGCAAAGCGAGGGGCTCAGCCACCCGAAAAGGCCGGCAGTAGGCACCTATTCTTTCAACCCCTGTCTCTATTTGCAGGCAGAATGAGGAGAGGGAGGGAGGAAGGGTTCAGGACCGGCTGTGCTGAGGGAAGGCTGACCTGCAGGTGGGCCACAGCAGAGGCTGACCTCTCTGGAAGTGTATCAGACCTTTTGGGGTCAGGCCGAGCTGCTGCAGAGAGCTGTGTTTTGGAGTTTATAATTGGTCCCTTGAGAGCGATGATGCCTTTGATGTTGTCCCTTATCAGCTGCGTGTGCTGATAGTGCCTGAATGACTCGCCTGAATTCATGTAAGAAGCTGGTAGGGCTGCAAGAGCTGCTTGAACTTAGATGGTCTGGGATTTTAGATTGGCATTGGAAACCCTGCATCCAGCTTCCTTGTGCTTTCTTTCAGGGCATGTCTTTAGCAGTCACTCCTGCAGTGGGCTGAAAGCAGAATTTGCACAAAGCTGAGCTACTTTTAATATTTGTTGTCACTTTTTGAAAGCTTCAAAATATAACTCCTTTTTTTTTCCCCAGTAAAGTAGCTAGAGATGTAAAAAATCAATGATGGAAACAGTTAATAGACTTCAGGGCAATCGGAGGGCTTTGGCTCCTACTGCAAAATATTAACAGCTGTAATTTGACCTCTTAGCCAATTAATTTTGGCCAGTGTAAAATTCCATACACTAAATCTGTTTACGATACTTCACTATTCTAGGCATCTGATACTGTGCCAAGACCTTAATATGTCTCAGTGAACAGAGGTCAAGTCATGGCCTTAAAATGAAGACTTGAAATATAAGCTGTGCGTGGGTGGGTAGCCTCATGTCCCTAAGGGGCTTATGAGTTCCTTTTCTATTGCTGTATGATCTGAAACTCTGGTCACTGCTCTCTGTATTACCTTCTTGTTTTTCTTAATCAAAATAAATCCATTTTGCAGTTCAGAAATGCCCTCTCTTTTTTGCAGTTTATCCGGACCGTTGTTTTTCACACACGGCTTTAATTCAGCATGCTAGCACGTAGCTGTTGTCTGTGTCGTACATCTGCTCGAAAACTCATCTTGGTTAGATTTCCTTGACACGTCTAAGTTATATCCAGCTTGTACTTTGGGGTGAAACAATTGCATCCTGGTGATTCTGCCTGTGCTACCCAGTCCTTTAACACTTCATTTTCCTGTCTTTGGCTTTTGGGTTTGAATTTCACTCTGTTACAGTCTGCGAACTTCAGTGAAAAGAAGTGGACTGATTTGGGATTTAAAAAGTGGTGGTTTGTTGTGGGGTTTCTTGTTTCTTTTTTTTTTTTTTTTTCTTTCTTTCTTATATTTTTTTTTTCTTTCACTTTGCGGAGGGAATCGTACTGATTGCTGCATGGCAGGATACCAGGCTGTGCTGGGTTTTGATTATTTCTGCATGTATACCAGCTTGATGGGAGCCGAATTCAGTTCCTTCGGCTGACACCGAGCACTTTCACAGATCTGTGAAAGTTGACTTCCAGGTACAGCGCTGGGCCACTGCTTGGTTCTCGACAGCCAGATGATGTGTTTTATATCATAATGAAAGAAGCAGCTTTCTGAGATACTCTGTACCTCTCATGTACACTTTTTATTAAAATCTACTGTTGGCATGTTCTGAGCAGCTTTTTGTGCAGGATGGAAACGCTGTGTTCAGAAAGTTAAAGGTGTGCCAAGCTGCCTGAAATACTGCGTGAATGCAGTGAGTATCTGTGGTTGCACAGGCATGGATGTGTTCGTAATCATGTCTGAGACCTTGAGAAACTTCTGTGACAGGAAACAAAGCCTGACGAGATGATAGATGAGTCCGTGTCCAAAATGTTTGAATCTCTAGGTGTAGTACTGTATAGCACTACTAGATATAGTACTACAGTACTACTAGATAGAGTACTGTTACTAGATGTAGTACTGTATAAAAGACAGACTTTGAGGGCTTATAATGAAGACTGCCAGTAATAAAGCATCCTAACTAGAACTTTGCAGGCCAAATCCTTGATTTGCTTAAGCCTGATTTATATTGAATTCAGCAGAGATGTGCTGGCTTGCCAGAAGTCCAGCCCTTGGCTCAAAGGACTTTTTGGGCAGGGGAGAACTGGTGAGGGGAGTAGGGAGTGGAAGGACCAAAATTAAAAAAGCACAGGAACAAATTGCTGTAGTCATTTCCATTTTGAATTTACTTAGCCATTAAAACAAATGAGATTGTCTTTGCCTGTGATATATAGTTCCCAGCTGATGTAAAGGGTATGAAAATAGTTAATGGCTTAAAGAAAATAAAAACAAGAGGGTTTGTATTATCTTAGGAGATTGTCTCTGTAAAGCTGTTCCCCAGGTACCACCAGGTGGTGTTGAATTTTGCATACCTTGTACACTCGAAAGAGTAAGATTTTTGAAGGAAATAAATTACAAGACCCTATGCAGCTAAGGTTGCTTCTTTAAGTGGAAAAAATTAGTCCAATTTTCCAGCAGCTGGAGGCTGAAGTGTCTGGGTGGTGTAATAGTGATACCCTTTGACTGAAGTTGGACAACCTGGATCACAAATCGTATGGAAAATGGCACTTGTAGTAAGCCCGTTTGTTTTGGAGGCTGCTTTCTAACCTGTCACCCTACGGAGCACCAGGGAAGCTCAGACTGGAGCAGCACAGCCTGAAATCGTGTGTCTGGGCGGCTCTGGGAGGGGTGTTCTCGGTCAGCCCCTCTGCCCTGCCTTGCTTTTCTCCTAATGTTGAGGGACAAGAGAGTGACAGGAGAGGTTTCATAGCGGGGAGGTTTCTCCCACCTTTAAAACTCGCTCCATTGTGGAATGGGTGGAACGTGCAAGTGAGAACTACTGAACGAAGCTGTAGGAGGTGTGGGGCTATCCCAGTATTTCAGAATAGGATTTAATCAGATATTTTTATGATGGGGATAGGGAAAGGAAAGAGGAGAAACAGCATTGAGAATGCATGCTCCTCTGATTCAGATATTTTTTCCTGTGAAAAAAGTCAGATTTTCGTCAGTGTTAGGCCAACAACTACTTTCTTCTTCAGTGCGAAAGGTTTTTCCGACAGACCACCAGATGGTAGTGTTTCCTTTGTAATTAGAGCTGGGATTTCACCGAAGCAACTGCTCCTGTTTGGCACAGGTCACTCAACTACTGCTCAATGTATAGCAGAAGTAGAGATAGGCAAGTCAGGAGCACTAGTAGTTCAATAACCAACGACAACAAAAAATGTGTGTGTGTAGATCTCTGATCTTCAGCCAAGGAAGACAGTAAAGGACACAGTGGAGCCCTCTGTGTTACAGATAAGCTGCTGGCCTGGAATCATGGAAGTATCACAGGTGATTAAAGCAATAAACCACGAGGCGAGCTGGACATAGTCTTCTGCAACAGAGAGAGTTGCTGCTCAGCTACGGCGCTTTTCCTAAGTGTCAGATGTAATTTTGTTGTTCAGCTTGGACGTGCAGTATTGCCTGCTGCAAAACGTTTGGCTGGCAAGTGGATAGAGAACCGAGGTGGTGGGTTTAGGAGGTCAGAATTACCTGGTGCTGGTGTCTGGTCTCGGGCACATCTCGTCATCAGTATGTGCCGTGGTTTTTATTTAGGGGAGGGCAAGGTTACTGATAGCTCTTACCAGGTTCTTAGAGTGACTTAAAATACTCCAGAATGCAGCATTATTATTTCAGCTGCACATGGCTCTCATCAGCGACTGTCTCGGATAACGGATTTGGGTCAGTTTGCCTAAATGTTTTGAAAGGGCTCATTTTATTCAGTGTCAGGATTAGAAGAAGAAGTTGTGAAATGTCACGCTGTGTGGCCGAGTGCGTACAGCAGGGTGTGACAGAGGGGTTTTACAGGCAGCGCTGCCTGGGAGCTGCACGCCAGCAGTGTTCGGTACGTTCCTGGGTAGAGACTGATGGAGAAATGCTGCAGAAGGTTACTGCAGGTACTTGGCTGTCTTTTAAATGAAGGAGCCTAGATCTGTGCGGTCACTTCATTTGTTCTTGCTTTGTTGGAATACTCCAACAAACAGCCTCAGTTTGGGGAGGTTAAAGGGCACAAGGATGAAAAGATACCTGACTAGTAGTGGCGCCTACAATTTCAGCCGAAGGTTTTTATTACTTAGTTTTATTTTTCATGTTATTATTTTCATAGAAGAATGTCACTATATGCAACATAGGGTGTTGGCAAATCTTGGTCCTAATTCCCAGTGGGAAAAACCAGAGTATGCCCCTCGCTGTGTGTTGTGCTCTGAGTTCCTCCCTTACCCCCAGGCCTGACTTCTGTCATCTTCTGTCTCCATTCCGAAAAATCCTTTTTTGCCTCAGGGCAGGTGCATTTCCACTGGAAAAGGCTTTCTGGACCTGTGAGGATACAGGCTGGGGACCTTCCGAGCTTAGGATCTGCAACAGGTAGATTTCCCTGTGCAGCGTTATGCAGGTGGACATAGAATAAAATCTGTATCACAGCATCACAATAGTTAGCTTGAAATGTGATGTGTGCTTGCAAAGCCACATCCCAGTCTTTGAAGTGCTCTGGTAATTACAGAACACAAAACTTGCTGCTGGGTCTGCTTTAGGTTCCGAGGTGAGCAAGTACTAATCAGGCAGATTTTAAAACCTATACCTGGGATGTTTCCTATCACTTTAAACCGATGGGCACGTTTTTGTGCTATGGAAACGTTAGAAACAAAGTGTTTGAATACTTTGCCTGATCAACAGAAGTGTGTGCTCCTAAAACAGCAAAGCCAAGGGCTTGGGGCTGAGCCCTTCAGACTTTTCAGAGTCCCAAGAAGGCCCAAAAGCAAACCAAGAGCAATTGTCCAGGAAAGAGAGATCACCAAGTCAGCAGATGAACTCCCAGTGAAGGCACGTAGTATAGCTGAGCTCACTGTGCTTCCTGAGGCTCCTGTATTGTTTCCTATGTGCTGGGTGTGATTGCAGCCCTTTGTGCATCATTTCCAAACCACTGAAAAACGAGTGGATTTGCTTGGGTACAAAAGACGAGCAGAACGGAGAGCTGATCCTGCTACCAAAGGAGAAAAAATGTCTTAGCGTATCTGCTTTTCGTGATGTTTTCTTAGAGATGCATTTCAGTTGTGGAAGGAGGCTGTTTCCCAGCTGCAAGTGGCTCCTGCAGAATTTCCCTGAGCTAACTAAAGGCTGTTTTTCTTACTGCAACGCGCCCCATCTTCAGGTAGTCATTTTGATTCTCGTGTTGCATGTATGTCCTTCCTCCCAGTTTTAAGATTTTGTCACGATCTGTCTTGCGTTGTTTGATCAGGCACTTGTTGGTTGCATGGAACAAAGTGTTCCAACTGAGTAATGAAGCGCTGCGCTGGTGCTGCAGTGCCACTGAGGGCATTTCTGGTTTTATTCACTCTAACTAAAACATCAGCCAGGAAAACAGAAGATGTGTCGGTTCCAAATTTTTATTTATATGGTTCAAATGTTATCGAATTGACATGCTATCTTTTTTTCCAATTGGGCTATCCCTGTGTCTTTTAGAAGCGGGATCTTTAAAACAGAAACACAAGGCTGGTTTTAGGAGAAGATCCACTAATGGGATGTGGTAAATACTGAACACTGGACCTGTAATCCAAGTTTTGATAAAAACCAAACATCCAGCAGAGGAGGAATGCCGTGCCTCTCTTTCCAGAGCACTTAAGGCTCTCTACAAAAAGAGAAGTGCGGGGTGTGTGTATGTGCGTGTTTGTTTTTCCCCAGCGCTCAGATCCTAAACTAAAGATTTTTCAGTACTCTGTCTTGCTAAGTTCTTTGTCCTGTGAGCCTTTCTGTCCTCTTCAGAACTTAATAGCCTCGATTTTCTGGAAACCCAGCTGAACATCCCTGCAGTGTAGAGCTGCATCCCCACTACATTCAGAGGGCACATTGCAGAGGAAAGTTCCCCTGCCGTTGCCTCAGCTTTGTGGTGTCTTTTCACAGGGAAATAGCAAAGCATTTGCTGCCTCTCATCCCGGGACTTGGCGTGTAGCGAGGAGCATGGTTACTTGCTGCCTGCTCAACCAGGGCTGAGCTTGTGTTGGAGGGTGTGGGAAGCAGCCTTTTTCTGCTGCCTGGCTGCATTTTTCTGTGCACATCTTTGCTTGCCAGTGGATTATAATCATCTGCCCAGCTGCCTAGACTTCCCGAGGAAGGACAGAAAATGGAGCTGTAGCTGTCAGTATAGATGGAACAAGTTTTGGTTTCCTTTTCTACATAGTCTCATTTCAAATAAGCAAATCACAGCCATCATCCCCCCGAGTTAAACAAATACACAAATCCCTTGCAGGAGTGAGGGACCCCAGGAGGAGCTGTGGTCAGGTCTGACAGCAGAATTAATTTATGCCCATCTCTGTCACAAAAAAAAAAGTAAATAGCATTTGAATTTGGTTCTGTCGTAAGCTCCTGAGGTCGATCAGTCAGACTTAAAGCAAAATGGGAGCTGGTTTCCAGCCTCTCATTGCCTCCCATCCTGCTGCTGTCAGAGTGATTCTCCTTTTTCTTATTTTTTTCCTCAGTACGGGATGTCCGTCACAGGCCTAAATCTCCGAAATCCTGATTTTGATCAGCTAAACCTCCTTTATTTTCAAATAAGTTCCAGTCGCTGTACACATTTGATTGGCGCTTTTCCCCAGCAACCTAATGCTCAGTTTGGAGTAATGGGAACACAAACCATTAATAAAAGATTAAAGAAAAAGCAAAACACCAGGATTTAAAATTCCAAACATATCTCTGTAGACTGTCTTTATAAAAGGCAGTTTCTTCGGCAGGCGTTGAAATGCAATTCTTCCTACGCATTAAATAATAAAATCAGACATGTGAACTTTCAGATTGCTGTGCTGAGCAAAATGGATGTAGTTCTTTTAAGTCCATAAAAGTAAAGAAAATCAGATTTTAAGAACCAAGATCACACTTGAGCACAGTTGGAAAACTACAGCATGTTACCAAAACCTCATTAAACTGTCATAGGCTTTTTCTGTGCATTTCCTTTCACAGTCGTCTTGATTGCCAAGATATTTGTGTGTAAATACTCTTGGCTAGCCGGGTTCCCCCTCCTCGGATGCTATTTGTGACAACACAGCCGTTCCCGTGGGGACTGCGAGGTGCCATGTCAGGAACTGCAGTGACCTCTGGGCCTGCCGGAGGGCGGAGGTGGTCGGGATGGAGGCAGTAAAAGTGGAAAAATCTGTGGGGAAAAATGAGGGAACTCTAAGAAGATGTGGGTAAGGTACTGGGGTGTGAGGTTGCTTTTGTTCTTTAAGGTTCACCGGCTTGCACTGTGCTTTCTGGCATGAAAATCCCCGTTTTTGGCCTTGGAGCATACGCTGTGGGACATGCTGCAAAAGAGAGCTTTCCTCTACTAAGATAAGCAACGTGAGGTAAACTTAACCTGAGTGTAACTCTGTCCCAGCTTCCAGAAAAGGCAGCATTAAATCAGAGCCTATAGCCACTTAGCGCTTCTCTAATGCTTACCACGTGGAAATGGTGTTGGATCCTCACAACAGCCCAACGCGAGAAGCAAGTGCTAGAGCCCTCGCTTCAAATTGGTGGATGTGTGATGATGTGAACAGTAACTGAACTCTCGTGGGGTGACTCGTCAAATCGCCGGCAGCACTGGGACAAAATCTAGAAATTCCGATCCTTATAGCCTCGTGCTTTTTCTCTGGATCAGATTTGCCTTTCAGGGAAAAGACCATTTTCAGACTTGATCTGTTCAGTTGTGATACAGCCTCGCTCCTGCCAACGTTGTTATGCTGTTTTAGAGGCAGGTAAGCCTAGGGTTACCAGAGCATATTCATCTCTTAAATGGCCACAAGATCTTTTATGCGTAGAACTCATTCAGATGCCTGTGCAACAAATGTGTGAGCTGAATGGAGCTGAAATGGGCTCACCCTTCTGTATGCGGATGTCTGCAAATTGAGCATCATGTATGCAAAGCATCCCCTTTTGCAGGGTCTTGAGTCTCTCTCTCTCTCCTCACGCATGCCAGGTCTGCACTAACTCCTGATTTATATCACTTTAAGTGAGAGGAGAATCAAGGCCTTTGACTTGTAAGTCTCGCTGAAAACACATTTTTATGGTCAGGGTTATAATGGAAATGCTGACAAACTCAGACACTTAACTATAACTGCGCGGAGTGTGACGCGATAATAAAGATATGTTTTACTGCCAAACTGTCTTGTGGAGACATTAGGGGAACGATGTTTTTCAGATTCTCTGTTGTAAATATGCATAGTTTGGCAAGGAAAAGGTGTTTGCCAGGTCAAAGTCGCTGCTCCGAAAAAGAATGCAATAACGAAATAATGTAAATAGCGAAGCACCCAGCATCTCTGGTATAAGTTACCAGCTCTGAAGAGCGAGCTGCCCAATTATTATTTCTTATGGTCGTGTATCAAACGTAGTATATCAGCACAGCATTAATTCAGTGTCGGCGGTATTGATTCTCTGTGCATGTAACTCCCACTGAGATCATTAGTGGGTCTGTTTGTGAAAGGACGACAGGCACTCATGTCACCGAAACGCATGAAGTTCATGTTTGTGGGGGGTTGTTTTACATGTGGAACTTCAACAGAAAGACCCTTCACTGTTCAAAAACCTATCTCCGGTCTTATGGTGAAAAGCTGCCATTTATTTCAGTCTGGAGCAGACAGACGAGGCTTTCATCCGGTCCTGGGTTTGAATGTAGGGGGAATAGGGCTGGATTTACTCCTAAGCATCTTTTGTAAGTAGGGCCCCCTTTATTAGAGCTGAATGAATTACTATTTTTGAGGGTTTGTTTCTCTTTTCCATAGTACTAAAATAATGGTTTCTCTGGGTGAAGATTTTTGAAAATACTTTGTTTTATCAAAGCTACAACCCCCGCCCCAGACCTGAGACTGAGTCAACTGAAAGTTGAGCTTGATGATGGGCAGAGTTTGTTTATTTTTCATCTTTTTTTTTTTTTTTTTTCCAAACGTCCTTCACAATCTACTCCACTTTCTCACTTTCTGTTCCTCCCAAGAGCAAAGCAGAGGCTTATTTACCGTAGTGACATTTTTGAAAATCTGCGTGGCAGCATCACTGTTGCCTATGGAGTAGTCATCATGTTCAATTTTGTTGATCCTGTATTTGTTTGCTGGAAAGCAAATCCATCTATTTATCTTCAAAGTCTGTCTTCCCAGTTTCCGTTGCTTAAAGAGCTATACCCAGCTACAGCAGAGTTCCTGACTGCAAAAGCTGGCGATATTAACGTTTTGCTCGGCCGTCCTAATGCTCAGCGTGATGTTTTGGAAGCGTTCTGTCTTGTCAGCCTGTTGTTTTTGCAGTCTGTGTTGATTTGGGTGTCAGCTATGTTTCCAATAAGCTTCTGAACCCAGGTTACTTTCTAGTGGGGAAGAAAAGAGATGCTTTGTTTACCATGCTATGAAAATTAAAGAGCAAGGACTTTCAAAAATAGGAGCCTGCAGTTAGGATCCTTAGCCTGTGTTTAGATTTTGAAGGCAGTGGCCTTGTTTTCAAGAGGGCTGCACATCCAGGAGCTCCTGTTTGGAGCCAGTGGTTATACCTGTCAGAGTCCTGGCCTCGGACCGTGGTTTTTGATGTTCCACTGGGCTGGCTTGGGAAGGTGATCCTCTCTCTTGATTATTTTCAGGAAGGCCCTTTACACAAGGCGACCCACTCAACTGATACAGCCGTTCGTCTAAAACAAAGGCCGTCCTGTGGTCCCATTTTGTTAAGTTCAGTTTTCTTCACGATATCATGGGCACATCATCCCTGCCTGCCTCCTCTGACCGATTTCCTTGGCAGGAGGTCGGTGCTCAGCCACAGTACCCTGCTGGGACTCCTCAGGAGCAAAAGCTGTAAGTGCTGGTGGCAGGCGCAGCTGGGGTTGTATTTCCCTTCTGTGCCTGCTTGTGATTTTGGGGGGGAGCTGGAAGGGAAGGCATAAAACTTCCTGGACTAAAGTTTTCCATATTGGGTTTCTATTCTGCAGAGAGCCTAGCTCATGAAGTTTAGAAGAAAATTCTCTCTTTTGTTTTCAGTTAGGAACAAAACAAATATACTAAAGAAATAAAACAAGAGTTGCAATGAATTATTGTACTTCACTCTATTGAGCTTCATTTATGAAGACAATTTTGGCATACAGAATTTGGAGTAAAATTTCTCTGGCCACGTTTTCAAGCAGAAGCAAAGCAAGTAGTCTTTACAAATCAGTGGTTGGAACAAATTATTTCACTTTCAAGCCAACAGATCAAGGGTAAAAGGAAAGAAACTTATGATGCTTCCAAGTGAAGATTACATCCTTTTGTATATGGAAAATAAGGTATTAGCTAATTCAGTCTTTAAGACAGAGCCATGCAGTGCTTTGGGGCCAGGCCTGTGTGCCACCAGAGGCTGCAATGTGCCATGGGCAAATCTGCAGAGCATCCCCGTGATCTGTCTCCTGTGACTTGTTGGTGCAGCACTGTCTTAGAATAAAAGTGCACAATGAAATGATGAAGAGCATAATGAGCATCTTCTGGATGTTTCCATGTCCTTTGTCTTTCCACTATCAGCTGCAACCAAACTTCACGTGGCTATTTTTAGCGTGCAGGTCACCCACGTGTCCTCAGTGCTCTCTGGCAAGCCCACACAGCAAGGTTTGCCAGCGGCTAAGCTGGATTTCCTAGAAGAAACAAGTCATGTAGAAGTCGGTAGCTGAGACGGGAAAGCAACTGCTGGGCCCCGACTGCTCCGTTTCTTGCCATAACCAGTAGGCAATGCTCCTATTGCTAATGGAAGCAGGATGTTCACAAGCAAACAGCAAATTGTATCATACTCTGAAGAGTTTCTTAGGAATATATGGATTTATTGCCTTTTTTTTTTTTTAATCAAACAAAAAAAAATATCCTATGGCATATGCATCCGCCATTTTGAGCATTAGTCTTGAGGTCAGGATATGCCTGTTGGGTATTTTCCTCTTAATGAAGTAACTTGCTGCAGAGGTGCCATAATATCCTAGCAATCTACATGTTCTCTGGCCAAAGTACTTAAAGTTTTAGCTCCTTCTTGAATATGTTGGTTGGAAACATGCCGTTTTTAGAAGCTAGATATCTTTTATTGGATTTGATGGGAAATATAAATTGGGTTTGGAAAAGGGCTAACCGTTCAAGCCCTCGATTCTCCCTATTAAGATTTTCCTTGCAACTTGGCCTCTTTTAAACTCCCATCTCGTGCATACTCTTTTCTAATCTGATACCTCAGCGTACATATCTAAACATGATCAGTGACAGTTTTAGCTGCGGGGTGAGACTTTCTGTGACAAGGGCAGTGAGCTCTGATTTGAGACCATTCATTGCAAGTGACTTCAGCTGTCTCTTCAAGTGACATCCAGCTACTTGAGGAATGAGGGATGACGAAAGTTCTTTGGACAGAAAACTTTCACTGACAAGAAGGTGACAGGTCCTTGCACAGCTGGTCTCTGATATGCCTTGGAAGAGGCCTACATAGTTACTAATTTAAGTTTAGCGGTGGCTGCAAGCATGGAGCAGACAAGTTCTTGTAGATTTGTAACTCATCTGCAGGAATGACAGGAGTTGGAGCTACACTTACGGTGCTTGCGTTGTTGTATAACATTTCCAATAGCCCATGTTTATTTAAAGAGCTAAGTAAACTGAACTGCAAGCTATTCTCATTCTCATTAATGCTTCTTAATATGTAGCTGAACATGGTGTATTCTCTTAATTTGTTCATTTATTTAAAGTGGATACTGACCTTTTTTTAATGGTCTGTCAAGTTGTGGTAATGGTATCCTCAGTCTTCAGGCTGTCTATTCCGTCTTTTTTTTTTTTCCTGTCCTAATTTTCCCCAGTGTCTCCTATCAGTTTTTCAGCTCTAGTGGTGCTAGCGAGAATGAGAGCTCCACTGCGTGGGATGTGGGTGGCTGCTGTTTTAAGGGGACATCTTGCCTCGCTCAGAACAAATGTGTGCAACTCCTAAATTGCCGTGCAATGTGCCCACCATTGCTCCTGTTGGCAAGAAAAAAAAAAAAAAAGAGAGGTCCTTGTAAACTAGGAGGAGGGTGGCGAGGCCTGAACGTGCACAGGTGAGCTCCTTCCACAACACTTGGCTAAGAGCCTGCCATTGCCTGGGAGCTGTGGCTTTGTCTTTTGTGTTTGCTGGCATCCAGTTAGCAACACGGGAGTGTTGATCCCAGCTCTGCCAGCAGCCACTTTTTGGCCTCTGTCATATGGTATGTCATGTAAGTAGCTGCTGATTGCTTATGTGTCTGTGTATAGGCAGTAAAGGTTTAAATATTGAAAGTTTCCACTGTGAGAATCCTCAACTGAGAAAGAAGTGTTTACTCTTCGAATGTCAGGTAGTTCTTGGAATAAAACATGATGGAAACCTAAAAAATAATGAAAAGTTGTGGCCCTTGAGGTCCAGACATAAGGTGGCTTATTGCTGGCATTTGAATAACAATGCTGTTGTGGCAGATCTGATTGTGGAGGCTCCTCCTTTCCTGCTATCGCTCAGGACTGCTCTTCCCACTGCCTTCTCTGCTGGCTTGTTGCATGGCTGGGCTGTGTCCCCAGCGGTGACTTTATATTGTTCTCGAAGTATCTCATTTCACAGCCGTGACTTAGAGCATGGCCGCAGAAATGGTCGAAGTGGCCCAGCGGCGAGGACGGTCACCTCCAGCGTGTGCGGTGCAGAGGGGTGAGGCTGCCAAGCACATCAGCCCAGCTGCTGGCAGAGGAGCAATGCTCAAGCCCTGCTGGGATGGACTGTTAAAGGCAAGCTAGGCACAGTGAGACTAATTGTTGCAAAGGGAGTAATGGAGACCGCAGCAACCCCAACACTGGGTGGCCTTGAGCTGAGCTCCAGGGAAAGCGTGGCCGTTTACACCCCTCGAAAATTTGTCCCCTTCTGTGCATGGGAATGTTACATCATACCATCAATACAGTTTCAGCTCTCCTGTAATGTCCTTACTTCTCGTATCTGAGACATTGCCTGGTTTACATTTAAGATTACAGAAATGTAAGCTGTTTCTCAGCGGTTGTGTTTCAGCCTACAGCTGGTGTAAGTCAGCAGAGCTCAATTGCCCGCACAGGAGTCATAGCATGTGCAGCCGCCGAGGCTTGGCCCTCAGCAAATAAACACCAGTGTATTATTGCACGGATTTGACCTCGTTTGTTTGTTTTTTCCATCTCCTTGACACATCATTGTGCAAATTGTCACTGAAACAAGGGAGTAGGAGAGGAGATGATTAAATATTACATAGGGATAATAAGGTGCGAGTAAAATTATTTCTGTGGCTTAGCGTGGATGTGTTTTTTGGAAATTTCTTTGCTAGCTGGAAAATGTGAGCTCTGTGTAATGCCAAATAAACAGTTTGCTGTAGATATTCAAAAGGACCAAGTGCACCTCTTACAGATACTTTGTTGACAGTTAAAAAATGACATATCTATTATTCATGTCGAGCAGGCTGACAGGAGGAATGTTGCCCTAACTTTCGCTTGGTAAGTGAGGGAAGTGGAAAGCGCTGTAGCTTGTAACGGCAATCCTGTTTGTTTACGGGATCCTTGTCTTTTCTGTAGGCTGATTTGTAATGTGTCTGAGCTGAAGCTTGGTAGGCCTTGGCACTACAGTGACAAAACTTCGTTTGATTTCAGCAGGACCGTAATTTGGCTTCGGGTATGCATATTTATGACTAAGGTCACAGAAACCTGGGGCAGACAATGGTTTTTGTTTGGTTGTTTTTTTGGGCTGTTTTTTTTTTTTTTTGGAAGTCACTATCTGTAAAGGAGTGATGCTTGGCTCTCTGACAGCAAACCTTTGATTTTTAATGACTAATCTTCAAGAGCTGATAAAACATTTAATGTTGTGAGGTCCTTTCCTGGATCACTGGCTTAACAGACTGTTGCATCAGAGATGTGTTCGTGCAAAAAAACAACGTTTGCAGGTGACTGAGGCTCTTCTTGCTGTAGCTGCTATGCTGTATTTTTTTTTAATTTCATGAGAACTGTGTGTACATACAGAATAACAGTATATTGTAAGGTGACTGATTCACTGATGATTACACATTGCTGACTGTTGAAGTGCGATGTAAGTTTTGTACAAGAAAGGAATCATGCTTGCTACCTGTAACGTGAAAGCTGTGGCAGACAGCACATCTCCAGCTTACCTAGAAAGCTGACCAAATCAATGTGGTTTTGTTTTTTGGCAGTTGCTCTTCTCTTGCTTTCAAATGTATGTCCGAGGCCTTTTCTGCTTTTGTATCTGCCCTGCGTTTCTAGGATTTTAGTGTGATATGAGTAATGCAGAAATGCTTGTCAGTGAAAATTGTTCAATTCAGCCTTGTGGTGTAGAGAAGGACAATGTAGAAAACAACCCTAGAAAGCACTGATAATAGGGATGCTGCTATCAGCGCCAAGATCTACTGTCAGAAGTTCACTTTGAGTACACGTGGAGTTGTCTGTGCTCTGTCCCCAGTCAGGTGAAACTTGTCTTGTGAAATCTTAGGGGTCTGATGGAGGGAGCCAGGTGGAGGTGTGCCTAAAAGTGGGTGCTCATCACAGAGATGATGAACCTGCATGTGCCTGAGGGATCAGAATATGTCCTTGGACTTAATGCTGACTAAGTACATTTGAAAATGAAACAAATTGGAACAAATCAGTGCAATTAATGAACTTTGCATTAACTTCTCTTCTGCCTTTTGCTCCCAAGCGCTGTCCTGAAGGCAACAGCTCTGTGTGGTGCTGCGCAGCGAGGCTCCGACTTCGTGCTGGCTTTGTGGCATGTCGCGTGCCCTCACCATGGAGGCCGGGGGCCTCTTGCACGACGCCTCCCCAGCTGCCCTCGCCGTGCTTCTCATACCTCGTAAAAGCAGGTGTGTTCTGCACCCACAGCATTCCTGCGTCTCTCCAGGGGATAAAGGCAGATACAGAGCCAAAGGGAAATATCCCTATAAAATGCTCGTTATATTTATTGCACTCTTTCTCAGGATGGACTCGTCAGGGCCTCAGGCAGGTTGCGTGTTGCAGTTGGGTTCACTGTTGTAGATTGGATTCGCATAGGCTCCGAGGACAGACCTAAGAGGCAAGGTCAGGAAAATGGAGCCATTTGGTTGGTTTGGACCATCTGATATTTTCCCATTGTACATCCACAAAGGCTGACCCAAGGCCTCCAGTGGGCTGGCTGCCCTGTAGCAGCGATACGAGGGTTGCTTCAGCATCTCATGAAGAAACGAGCGTGGAGAAGTGTAGTTAGTATTGCCCAGGCCTACATCACTCGGCAGAGCAGCATGGCTCTGCAAGGAGCCTTGTGCAGGACAAAGGGAGCAGCATAACTTAGCCCATGTGGCAGGACCCTCGGGAAGGGATTGTGTCTTGTTCAGACCTGGTATTTTGTCTGGCAATGGCTAAAAGTCACAAGTTGACCCAACAGTATTTCATCACTGCACAGTTTTTGTTGTGTGGAAGTAGAAGTGCCTAAGGCCTCGTATTTACCTGCTTCTGGTTTCTCAAGAAACCTAAGCATAGATTTAGCTGTATAAGAAAATTAATTTTGTTCAAGAGAGAATTTGCAACAGAATGCAGAAATGATTCTGGAACAGGGCAAGTAGAATAGTTACTTAAATCATCTCCATGTCCTCTGATAAATAGATCAGGAAGCTGGACAGATTACTGAATAACGCGTCCAGCGGTGTTCACAGTGTCATTTTCACCTGAGCCTGAGGAATGTGAGGCCGAATTTCAGCTGACTGTATTGCATTCCTCTCTAGAGCCAGAAATAGGATTTTAGCTGTTAGAAATTGATTAATGAAGGTATTGTTATTTAGACCAGACCCTCAGGCTTAAATTTTAGCATAAATGACCAAACCGAGCCATTTGTTAGAAGGCACAGCTTTAAAAACCATTTGTCTAGTTCAGAAGCAGAAAATATAATGACTTTTCATTGTTTCAGGTCTTTTATTTTCTACCTTGCTGCCCAAAATGACCATGCCCAATTCCCCCCTCCTTTTTTTTTTTTTTTTCCCCACTGAACCTGTGTGGCATCGTATTAACATGGCACATGAAGATCCTGAGGTGAAAATAAATCCAGAAAGATAAATATCAAACTTTGAGATGCTGTTCCGTGTAACTGAATGTTTATCTGAACTTCACGCACAACATCCAGTTAGATAATTTGCCCACAAGGCAAGTTTGTTTTGTTTTTCACAGTGTTCTGCTACTTGTGATTATTTATTCACTGCAGCAGAGCAATGGACTAGCCTGATTTGTTAAGCAAGCACTGTGAGGATAGATAATGCTGGATTATCTTTCGTGGAAAACTGGAGTGAGAAGCAATGAACTGTCGCCCAGTGCGTCATGTTCCGGGATGGGCTAGAAAAACTGGTACGGGTGCAACTGTGGAGGTAAGAGGAGAGTCCTCTCCTGTGGAAATGTCTTCTCCTGCTGATCCCTTCTGTTTGGCCTATAATAACCTTACACCAATATTGAAAAAAATTTATATTTTCTTTTTATAAAGAAAGAAAAAAAATTGAGATGAAATCAATGTGTTGTTAGTTAACTTCTTGAATGTATGCTTAATTAGCCAAATTAAAATGATGCATTTGTTCCACCAATAAGCACAAAAACATTATTCTAGGCTTAACTCAAATTTTCTAGTTAGTGCTGTCTTAGACATTCCTTTGCACTTAAGAATCATTCTTGCATTAATGCGTTTGACAGGGGAAGTCGAGCTAATGCGCTGCATTAATTGTGGAGCATCTTGCAAGGCGTTGTCACAGGAGTTCTGTTCCTTTAAACCTTTGTGTATGTGAAGTTAAACTGCTCACTAAAAATTTAGCAAACTTAAACTGCAGCCAAAAAAAACATCTGCTTTGGACATGACTTACTTTATTTTCTAGCAGGAGGGCTCCATATATCAGTGCCTTGCCTTGTCTAATTTCATTAATGTGATCTTGTGTCCATCCTGTGGCAGTTTAATAGACATTATTTGTGGCCTCCATCAAATAAAGCATTGACCATAAATCCAACTTCACGTAAATGAAGATATAAATGTCAATCTGCATTACTGTATAATATTTATTATTTTAATTAAATGAAACTGATTGTGACATTTATTAGATCACAAGTTCCTTGTTAATGGCAATGGATAACAAAAAATTGCTTATTTTAGAATAGCAAAAAATTTGCTTGTTTTAAGTAATTTTTCTCTTAATATTATTGCTTTAGGTTAGCAGATTCTGGGATCTGCGTGGAACATAATAGCTGTGCTTCTTTCTGGGACACAATCTAGTTAGTGATGCCAAACATGACACGCACTGCAGAAATATCAAGGAACAAATGTATTAGGAAGGTGAACACACTGTTTTTGTTAGTCACTTCATAATACAAGTATTTACATTTAACTGAGCCAATTTTTTCAGATTGGATAACTCCTGCTATTTAGAGTCAGATATTCTATGTTTGTGGTAGTAGTATTTAAACTTTTTTTCAACATGAGGATAGCACAGACTGTAACTTAAACGATGTCATTTCCAAAGTATTGTGAAAAATACAGAAAATCTATAATTTTAAAACTCTGAAGTCCATTCCTGTGTAATTTAGTCCCAAAGATAGAAATCCATTACAAATTACAGACTGTTCTTATTTATTCTTCTTTGGTTGTTTTGTTGTGCTTTTAATGTACAAAAAGCATCATACATAGTATTTGCACTGGGTATAGGAAAGGATTTTGAATAAAATTCCAAGGTCTCGATGCTGGCAAAATTCCTTTATCTGGCAAATCTCACATGTCAGTAAGAAGTGTAAGAATGAGGGCTTGATATCTGGTAAGTTTCTTTGCTTGCAGAGAGTCAGATTTTATCGAAACTGAATTTACAGCAGCCTATTTAGTGGCAGAACAGCCTTTCTATGTCAAAGATAGGTCATCAGCTTCTTACCAAGTAGACTGCATTCATAAAAGAATCCAAATGATGAAGATGTTAAATTTTATTTAGGAAACAAAATAACTGAGTTATAGCCGTATCATTTTCTATCAGAAAATATTGATCCTGATCCTGTTAGTGATGTAGTCAGTGGCAAAACTCCAGCTAACTTATTTGGAAGTGTGGAAGCTTCAGAAACCAAGATTTTTAAAAATTCTTTTTTATATGCATTTCATTTCCATCTATGTTTTTCACAATTATTCCTTGAAAATGAATGGAAATGTTCACAGTGTCTTTAAAGGGAAACTTATTTGGATCTTGAAACATCTGAGACACTATTTTCAGGGTAGTTTCACAATGTTTTCTGCAGATCCTGGGTATCTTTCACAATGAGGCTAAAGCAATTTCAAGCAGGAAAACACAGCATTGTCTAAATTTCAGATCACTTTTAAGTAAAAATGTTTTTGGCATATTTGTAACACAGCTGGACATGAGGTCCCTGTCTGTATAAAAACACTATTGCTCATTTCCATCTAAATTCCATTTTCCCCAAAGAGGAGAAAATTCTGGTCCTGGAGTTTATCCTTTTGGTCAGTATTAACCAGGTATGCTCATAATAGTCTTTAAGTAATTACTAGGTATTCTCTACTCCAGCTAAATGTCCAGTGTTATATGGCATGACACAGAACAAAAAGATTGAGGAAAAGCAAAACTGAGAAGCTGGTACAAAACTGAGACTGCAATCAGAGTAAAAGACAACATTTACATTTTCAGGTGTTGCTCTCTTGTACTTATTTATTTTTCTTTCGTGAAATCATTGAGGAAAAAGGAAAACTTTCCCAAAATCTAAAACCAAATGAAGTGAAGCGAAGAATACTTCTGAAATGGAGTTGTACTTTTAAATTAGGAGTTTTATGCCGGTATATTTTTTTCAGCAAGTGCTTAAAATTTTTGTCACAAGTTGGTTTGCAGTCATGTAGATACGTAACTACGTGACACTTGTGTATTCCTCTTGAATTTACCGTGATGCATTTTTTCCTAGATTTCCTCCGTGCTTATAAAAATGATCTGTGCTTGTACAGATTTATAGTATTTTCTTTAAGCCTTTCTAGTAGCTAAAATGGCTAGATCTTGGACCCGTCTTAACAATTCCTCTGTGTTGCACTGAGGAGGTGAAAACATTCTTCTCTCTCTTCACAGTTGTGAAGAAATTGAGAATTAGCATTGTCAAGATAACCACCGACTTTTTGCTCCGCTTATTGCTTCTTTCAGACTTGGTTTTACATTCCCTGTAGCTCAGAAGCCTGAGAGAGATTGTACGTACACTGTGTGAGAAATCATTTCATCTCCAAATGCTGGTCCCGACGACGAACTTTGATGTTCAGCACCTGCTGCAGTGCCTCACCTGAGCATTGCAGCGCCGTAGCCCGCTCCTTTGCTCCAAAGCCTTGTGGCTGCCAGGCGAAGGTCACTGCTCGTGTGCTGGCACACCAGGTGCTTTTTAACGTAGTTGTTCGGTCCTGTTGTAGTCCTGTAATTCAGTCAAACCAAATTCACCTCCAGAGACGTACTTCTGATACTCAGTCGTGTTTGTTAGACAAGATTTTTTTTTTTTTTGTCATCATGTACAACACTAAATTGTTAAATGTTCTCACAAGCTGTCTTTGGTTACGTTTCTGTTCTTTTTGTGTCAATACTGCCGTGATTTCCTGAAACTATCCTAACCATCTTTAGTTTCAAGTCCATTTCAGTGTCAGCTTAGGTTGTGTAGCTCTCTGCTACCAAAATGATTTTGAAGGATTCTGTAAACACTTCGCGCTTTGTTCCAGAAATTGAGAGGGGTCCATTCCGTAAGTCTTATCAGTCTTCAGTCATTCTAGTTTCTTGACTCCTTGTTCTAACATGATTTTCATTTCCTTCTGTGTTTCTTCTTCCCCTGGGAAATTAATCTGAGTTCTGACATGTGTTCCCCATCTTCTTTGTTGAATCTGTGAGGCAAAGAATTGATGTTGTTCTTAGTAGGGGCTATGCCTTCTGTCAATAAACTACACTTTCTGCTGCTTAAAGGCATTGTCTTTTCTACTATTGGTTCTTGTTTGTGTACCTAAAAATAACCAAACCCTGCCTTCAAATAAAAACAAACAAACCCTTCAAATAAAAGATTTTCTTTTTTCTTGTGCTCTCTTCAGTCTTCTCTGGATGTCCCACTTCCCTGCTGTGGCCTGATCCATCCCACCTCCTTCCAAATGCTGATTGAGCCTCTGATTACACTTGCATTTTTTCTTCTGTGTGAAGTGTGAAGGAATCTGGTCTTCTAGGTTCATTTTCTGAAGTGTCACTGGTTTGTTCTGTTACTTTGGGCAAGTCACTTAATCTCGCCGTGGTGCAGTTTATCCACTATAAAGTAAGTCTAATAATCCTGGCCCGCTTTGCTGAGCCCCGGATCTTGTTTGCCTTCTTTACATGTGCAGTCCTGAGGTTATTATAAAGCTTCAATTATTAATGTTTGGAAAGTGCTTTGAGATCTTTGGATGGAAATCCCTGTATAATCATATTTAGCACTTAGCAATTCACAGCACAGTATAGACGCTTCGTAATCCTCAGAATACTCCTGTGAGACAGAATTACCTGTCAATACAATTATTATCCTCACTTTACTGGATGGGGAGGCAGAAGGATTAGGACCTAATCCTGCTTCTCTTCAAATATATGGGAGTTCTTCTCTTGACTTCAGCAGGAGCTGGAAGAAGTCTTCTCTGATGCGTCAAGTTTTGGGCTGCCTGGGATTCCAACCCACATTCAACCTCATGCACCCTCCTTCCTCTCCGTAGTTTAGTATTTCCTAGTTGTGTTACCTAGACTTTTTTACGTGATTCATTTTTCATCTTCCTCTATACAGTTCTGTTCTAGTTGCCTTTTATGTTCTTTTCCCTTTTATATTTCCTGTACCTTTTGAAGTCCCAGTGGCTTTACTTTCTGATGCCGCATGTAACCCTGGGAAACATATCATCCATGGAATTTTCCACATCACCTTTTCAATTCTTTTCCTTCACTGATTTATCCAGTTCAGTTCTTTCCCTCTTCATAACATCCTTATTTTTCTGCTGGACGTGTTACTGCAAGCTACTGTCTTTGGAACACTGCTTCTATAGTTTACCTTATAAAAATTCCTACTCAAGAGAAATCTTAGAACAGTCTTCTTGTTGTGAATGTTGTACGAAGTGCCTTACCGTGGTTATAATAATTTCAATACTGTGATTATGCTGTGATGCCCTTTATTTCTCCCAGTTATTTTAGTCTCTTCCATTATTAGACAAAATAGACCAGCCGCGTGCTGTGGACACTCAGGATCCACAGTCTTCCCCTTAAAGTGCTAACCAAAGCAGTGCTATAAAAAGACTGCAAGAACAAGACTTTAAAATCCGAATAAAAAATGTTTAAGAAGGGCCTTATGTGAAGGAGAATTGGGATGACAGACCAGTGTGAGTTCATTCTTCTTCACAGAAATAACTTGAACACTAAAACTTGTTTGTCAAAGAAAAAAATTCAGTCTTGCTGAGTTGTTGCATAATGCAAAGATGTAACAAGGAATTCCTCCTTAATCTCGGATGCTGACTACACTCTTTCAGCACCAGCAAAATTAATAAAACCTGTCTTAAAATAATGAAACCAAGCAATTACCCCTTCGTCACATCAACTGCACTTATCTGTTGGCCCGCTTTGTTCACGGGACCGTTTGTGAGTACACCGTTGATCAAAGTAAATAAAGTTACCATCCGTACCCAACCATGTCTGCAGACACAGGCACTTTTGAGTGAAGAGGACATCGGTGGAGCCCTTGGAAGAGCATTCGTGGCTGGGGCTGGGCCACAGCTGCTTTTGGCCATTCGCCTTTCTTCAGTTGAGGAGCTTTGGAAGACCTTCCACATCCCCTCCGTGCAGTGCTGGGAAAGGCTTTTGGACAGAAGCCAGGATATATTCATTGCCATGGGCTCTTAGTGGCCAGTATAATACCTCTGGGAAAGGCAACGTTAAGCTAATTAAAAGCGAGCATTAATAGCACCGTATTTCTAGCAGTTTCTTTGCTTGAAACAGCTACTATTGAGCATTAGAAGTAAAATCAGCTCTATAAAAGTAAACAGTTTTGTAGTAATGTGACTATGACCTATAAAGTGACAATCTGACATTAATTTTTAAGGATCATATATTCACATATGCTGTCATTGTAGAGCAAGTAACATGACTGGAAGGAGGCCTATGCATTTGGAGAATGCATTTACAGTTTAACATGCTGTTACAAATGTAAGGAGGCTCCCTCTCTCTCCCTCTAATTTTTTTTCACCAGCTTGACAGTTTTTCAAACATATTCACTGTCAGCCCTAACAACCTGTCAACAACTGCCATTATGTGAAAATTGCAAAGACTTGCTTGAGCACTGTGAAAACTGACAGACATGCCACAAGGATAAGTTCCTCAGAAACAGAGGGCTAAAACTTTTGAAAGGTGCTCCAGCCCTTCCAAGGCAAAATGAACAGTCAGATATCAGGGAAAAAAACCCATACACTTGTCACATCTGATATCTATTTCTTTTCCCCTCAAATTGAGGTGTATGTGAAAGAATAAAACATAGATTAGGACAAACTGTGCAACTTACTAGAGTTTGTGCAATTTTCCTCGCTGTCAAGCATATATGCAAGAAAGGCCAAGTTTATTCTGGGTGTAAATCCAGTGTCTGTGTAGCTTCTACACATCACAGGGAACAAAGGGAAAATTCACTCTTTTAGAAAAGCTTCTACAAATGGAATATTCTTTTTTCTGTGTCTTATTGTAATTGATTTTATTTTATTTCTTTTTAAATGCTCGCTAGAATGTCGTGCTCAGAACTGATCCTGCAATGTGCTGAGCACCTTTGGGGGCTGGTTGTCTTACTCCATACACACGTGGTTAAAACAGCTGTAATTCCGCTGCCACCCATGAATTTACCAGCTTCTGAAACTGGTGCAAAGGAGAGCATCTGTCTCTCCCATTGAAATAAAATGGTCTGATCAGGTTTGTGGAGGAAGAATGCATGAGAGTGAGCCTTGATCCTATGCTGATCACACTGCATAGCCGAGATCACCGGGAACTCTGCTTTCTGAAAATCTTATAGAAGAGTGGCATCTGAACTCCAGTTGAGCTCATTAATAGCATAGGGAGATGTTCAGGAGAGCAGAGCATCCAGCAAAATCCTCGAGCTATGAAAATTTTCGGCTCTCAGTTATTGTTTCATTGTAGGTGTTGTTCTGAACTGAAGATGCTGCCTCCTGGTGCGCACACCCCTCCTCTGATTGCTAGACCCGATGGACTCTCAAGTCATATCCCTGTTACATCTCCTTCTCATTTGAAACCCCGTGTGACTTTAGTAGAAGGCTGTGAACTGAACTTAATTAGAAAATTCATGTACAGTTAGCTTTGAAATGTGCCCCGTGGTGCTGAGCTGCTGGAAGAGTTTTAAATCCTAAACATTCTCCGTTTTTGTCATTTACCACCAGTGCCGTGGGAACGTATCTGTGCCTTGATTTATGCATCGATTCTACCGGGATTTCTGAACATAAGCCCGTGTGCAGGGAAGAGACTTGAATATGCCTATTACTTTTGTTTTAGGATAAAGAAAATAAATACAGTGACGTTGAATTTTCTGTTGGTGAATGCATATGAAATGGGGCATGCATGCCTCTAAAGGAACTTGGAGGCACGAGTCTTCTATACTGGATATGAGATTGCAGCTAATTATGAAAAAGTGGAAATACTTTTTGGTATTACATTACAAGAATACTTTAATGAAGTGAAGAAATGCTTACTGCGTAGTGTATAAACTGTATGTTACCCATGTGTGAGGTCTAGCTAGAAAGTGACCACTGAGTGAGCCTCAGAAGATGCTCAGCACCGTGCTCATTCACTGTCACTGAGCTGTTAGCGGTAGTGAAGCACATTCTGGTGGTTCAGCATCCACTTTTCAGCTCGTTCATCGCTGTCATCTGTGACAGAGGGCAATTAATTCAAGCCTTGGGTCTGTATCTCCCAGCTGCGGGACAGCATTGTGATAGTCCTTTGCTACTTGGGAGCTGGGAGAACAACGTTGGAGTTGTGGGAGCTGAGATCATCCAGCGATGAAGCAAGAGAAATGCCTAGGCAGTTAGGGAGGAGGGTTGCTTTGGCTGGATGAATATCAGAAGCTGGGTGGGGTGGACAGAGAGGAGAAAGAGAAAGGAAATCAAACGGAAGCTCTGGCAAGAACCTCTGGCAGAAATCTCTTCATTGTATGCCCTGGCAGGATATGCCCCCGGGGTGTTTTGGGACCTGGGCACAGCTCCTGCTTGCCTTTCAGCGAAGCCTGGTGCCTTCGCAAGGCCGCTTTCTGTGGTGGTGATTAGCCTGGGAGGCTGTGCACAGGGTGGGTGTAGTGATGAGTATGAGCTCATGTTGGGGTAGGCTGTGTTGCTTAAAAGGCCAAGTGTTCCCTTAGAAATGTCTCATTTTCTTTAAATATCCTCTGACACAAACTTAGAAAAGCCCTTCTAAAATATGCTTACTAATAGTTATCCAAAACCAACTCATTTTGCCCTTTATTTGACCGAGTAAGAAGAGGATCTGTTATTATTTTTTTAAAAGAGCTTTTCACTAGGAGATGCTTAATTTCCTATTAGCCTTAACCTCAGAGTTGTGCCATATACCATATTCTGGTCCTGTAAAACAAAGGTCCTTGTGGGGGAAGACACCTTAAGTGGATCAAAATAACACGACTCTAAAAGACAGCAAACTTCTACTTGAATTTACTTCTGCCTTAACTTCTTTGTTCCCCCAAATTTAGAAATCTGATATTTCATTTGTATTCATAAAAATAAGAATAATATTCGTAGCATACCCTCTTAAGGTAGATTTTCTTTGGGATAAAAAAGATTTCAAATGTTTGACAACGCTTACTGTAAGTAGCATTTAAAGTAAAGTCTTTTTTCCTTTTGTAACCCATCATATTCAGTTCCTACACAGACAGTCTCTCTAGTTCTTGCCTCTTTTCTTTCTTTTCTTTTCTTTTCTTTTCTTTTCTTTTCTTTTCTTTTCTTT
>CM021775.1:5290623-5326957 GCA_011076525.1 Nettapus auritus
TTCTCGGTTGCTTTTTGTTTTGATACTTCTGAGCTACACAAGAAAGACGTGTCTTTTGGTTTAATGTTTATCTGGTGGTCTAATCTTGGGTCACAGATGAGTTTAAAACAAAGCCTCAGTGATATTTACCTAATTGAGTCTAAGTTGTGGCAGCCTGTTGTTGCAAGATTGTGGGGAGATCTGAAAAAATATTTGAGATGGTCATCTAATCCTCTGGATGCAGGGGGTTGCCTTTTGCCTTCCCATGATTTCATTGTCGTTCTTAAGATGGAGATTGTTCAGGTAATACAGTGAGCTGAAATAGTATCTGGTTTTTATTAAACTGAAGACTGCCTGTGTATTTTCAGTGTCCTTCTGTACTTGTGGGGATATGTAAGGTTATAAATCACGGAAGGAAAACACCGTAGCACCATTTCAATAAAACATCCTGCTCTAGAGTGTCTGGGACAGAGAGCATGAGTGTTTCACTACTTTCATGGAGCATAATAAGTCATTCAGAAGACAAAGTGCTTGTAATTTCTTGTTATAACGTCTAACATTCTTGGGCAGGACTCCCATCCAGGGCTACTACCTAGAGTCAAAGGACCCGTTTCTTCAGAGTAATCTCCCTTCTCTGGAAAGTACTTAGGTAGAAATTGGAGCATTTCCCTGGATCAGGAACATTCTTGGTTTTGCTGCACAGCTCGCAGAAAGTCGTAAATACATAGAAAAGCTTCCTTGGCCATTGTATAATCAAAGTCCTTTCCTCCTAAGCTGCATTTCTTTCTGACCAGCTTCTGTGATCCTATATTTATGTTGACTTGCTCAATCCACAAAAAATCCTACAAAACTCTTGGAATTCTTGTAGACTAACTAAAGGGTGCCGAGACCCGGCTAGGACCAGAATAGGACTCGTATGCATTTCCTACGAGGACTTTTATTTGTTGGGGACAGGTTTCAGTGGTCCATCTTCACACATCTGTGAAGAAATATCGATCCCAAGGATTCCAGAGACATTTGATGGCTTCAGGAAGGAAGGCTCATGTTTTTTTCATCCACCACCACTCCAGTTCATCTTTTTCAAACCCCTCTGTGACTCCGGAGTTCAGGCACCAAGCATTACTTGTCTGCCTCAGTCAGTCACTTTTGACATCAAGTGTACTTGATCTGGGGCTGGTAGTTTACTTCAAACATTGTTCATATGAATGGGTCTGGCAGCTGGGAGACTGCGAAAAAAAAAGTGCATGAACAGTGATTCTTGTTTTCTGTCTTCAAAACAGATCTATTGTACAGTTTCTGCTGGCTGTTTTGAAGAGCCTTGACTTTGAAGCTGGAGAGAAATCATTATCTAAGTTTCATTCATTTAAAGTTGAGGCCTGTGGTCTTATAAGCGATCACTCACATTAGCCTTATGAACCTTCTCCATGGATGGGTGAGAAGAATATTGCCTTATTGTAAAGCAATTTAAATAAGGGAAAAAAATCTATGTGCTGTGAATGCACACAGTATATTACATGTATTTATACATTATGCATCCCAACTCCTACCATTTGCTTATAGATCACAGCTGTTTCTTTTCTCTCTTGACCTCCTTTAGCTTGTGACATGCTCTGCTATCATTTTCTTATATCATTTGCACTGTTGAAAATGCTATCTTTTCCTTTTTCCTACTGTCAGATAATTGGTCATCTTTTGTTCTGTCTTTGAGCTTGAACTTGACAGTTCAAAAAATCGAATTGTCCTGATATTTTATTATTTTATTTTATTTTATTTTATTTTATTTTATTTTATTTTTTTATTTTATTTTATTATTATTTTTCGGAATGACAACTCTTGTTTATTTGATTTTTAAATGTATGTAGCAGGTCTTTCTCTAACACTCAGCTCTGACCTAGAGCTTTTTCCTAAGGGTCTAAAAACGCCTTCCGAAGAAGGGAGATCTGTTGTCTCTGTTTAACACAGAGGTGTCTGAAGCACTGAGCTGAGTGCTTTGCTTAGAGAGAGAAAGCAGATAGTGGAAACAGGCAGAGAATGGGCGAGTGTAACGTTATTCAGGCACTTCTCAGGAGCATTGCAGGAAGTTTCTGTGCTGAATTACGTGCTGAGGCTTGTTCCAGGACAGTGTTCTCTGCCATTTCCACTCAGGAATTACCTGGAATTTGTCGAGAGCATTTGGAAAAACTTCTCCATGCGATAGGAATCCCCAAAGGCGCCTGACTCATGACATTTCTGGTCGCTGTGTCCCTGTTTAGCTGCTGCAGGTAATTCCCAACGCCTGTGGGGATTACCAGTGTGTAGCATGTCGTGCTGCACGGCTGGGGAAGCTGAGGTGGTGATGTGCTGCTGGCTGTGCGGCAAACCAGGTTCAGGGGCAGGATGCGAGGCACACCTCTGCCACCAGTCACACCTCTGCCTTGACGAGGAGCCTCCTCCTAGGGGGAGAATGGGCTGGAGCAGTACCTGAAGGCAAAGCAACACTTGATACGAGCACAGGCAGGGCACTGACAAAAACCCAGTGGTAGGGGGCGAGGAGGAAAGGATGTGGTGGACCCTAATTCAGTGCAGCTCCACGCAAGCAGCACAGGGAGATTGATAGGAACGTCTGTGGAATGGAGAAGTGGGTATGGTACATGGGGTAAGTCAATGGCAATTGGTGAACTTACACCTTTGTGTCATAGTCTATCAGTAAGTTCCTCCCGCTGTATTTGGGTCACCTCCCAGCAGCAGTAAGGGGATCGAATGGTGACCAACCCACCTTGTTTGAATTACTAATTTAGGAAAGTGGAAAAAAGAATTGGGCCACAGTACGTGAATCATCCCAGATAAAGGTCAGACATCACTGCTCTGCACTCCCTTCGTTTTACCAAAAGGTACTTGAGCTTTATTAGGCAGCCAATAATGGCCTCATTGTGTAAGGAGACCTAATAAACTTGTGCAAATGCAAGAAATCAGATGGAGCAGTCTAGAAAACCAAACAAGTGGTCGGAGGCAATTGTAGTTTTGGTAACACTGTGACTCCAGCAGCAGCCGGCTGTCCCGGAGCCCCAGCTTTTCGGGTGCCATCTGTAGCAGGATACCGATGTGAACACCTTGGTCTTGGGATGCTGTACGGCTCTGCCAGTCTCTGTTAAATATAAGCAGTTTTCACATAAAACCGGTGGAGATACCGGTTCAGGTAGACCAGTAAACAATACCGCTGCTCAGTTTTGCTGATTGCCTGTCGCAGCTCTCATTTAGGAGGAGAAAACTACATGGAATTCTGGTTTTGGTACATTTGTTTGTATGGGTTATTAGGCTGTGTGCAAGTTTTCTCTGAGCTTTCTTTAAACAAACGAGCAAAAATGTGTCATAAAGCAAAAGGCTCTCCCCTGAGGACTTTTCTGTTCTGTCTCAGCCAGATACGAACCATTGGGATCAAAAGCAAAAGGCCCTGGAGATATTTAGATATCTGAAGGAAAAGCAAGAGATTTCGATGGAGGAGGAGGGTGGCTTTTAGGTCCAGAAAAACTTTTCAGGGTATTGGTGCACATCTCAGGTGAGTTTAGGCAAAGGTCACGAGCAGCCCACTTCTTGCTGCTGGGCGCGGAGACAGCTACCGATCTTTGGGAGCAATTTCCTTGGTTTCAGTATCTCCCGGTGCCGACTCTCCAAAGAAATCATCTGGGTTTTTTGATGCTGTTGTGCTAACAGGTTTTGACTGACTGTATGAAGTCCGTTAAATAATGCATGAGATGTGCATTTTGCCCAGTTTGAACTGTCCCCACCAATGGAAGGACTAATGTTAGATGAGCAGCATCTCGTAGCTGATGTGATTCGTAATGGCCGGCCGTGGGCCGCCAGCGTGAGCGTGCAGGAAACCCGAACACACGGCCACGGCACAGAAGGCGTGACAGGGTGTACGCAGAAGGGGAAACTGGAGTGTGCTGGGAAAACAAATGACTACAGGCCACTCGTAGGCAAGGAAACAGACAGCATGAACAGCCGCATCCTAATTTTTTTGATTAATAGATGGATCGCTATCAGGGTGTGATGTAGGTAGGCTTTGTTTGGCTCAAGCTGTGGTAGAGTGCCAAGAAATGAAATCTCAGAACCTCCTGTGCTGAGATGTAGGTCCCAGAGGTCTGACTCAGCCCAGGAGACCTCAGGACTCAGACACTTGTTTGTATGTCATACAAAATAGGACTTTTTTCAGGCTTTGAGGGACTCCTCTGGCTCAGCCCATCTGGCGAGCAGCAGCCTTTCATTTCGGAATAACAACAACAAAGTCCTGCAATGCTCAGCAGCATATTGGGCAGCGAGGCCATAGGAGGAAGCCCAGCGTGCTGTTAAACAGCTGTCTGGATCCCTGTTTCCAGGAGAACGATGAGCGTAGGAACAGTTTTGCATTTTCCTCTAGACGTGCTCCATTTCAGGGTTTCCAGAGACAGCTGGAAGTCTGCTGAGGGCTTTGACAGGCCCCATCATTTCGCCCTGCACACTTGTGTACACTTTGGGGTTGTGTTTAGCTTGGCTTTGTCCCGTGCACACGTGAGCTGTGAGGTCCCTGCGAGAGACCGGTTGTGTTTCTTGTGCTGGGCTGCGCAGCAAACCGAAAAAGCACGTCTGGGAACTCTTCATCTTGCAAAGGCTCAAGTGCCCTCCTTCCCTTCTGTCACTGTGAGGATTTCATGGGTTACATGTGGAGGGAAGAAAATCAGGGGAGCAAGTGGGGGCTTAAATGGCTTCCCGATCTCACTGGGCTGCCCTCTGCAAAGCACGGCTGGGTGGGTAGGAAGGGGCAGAGAGGGATGGTTACAGGAGTGTCTGCTCTGCTCTCCCCTAGTCCGGGTAACCATAAGAATTGTGAAATTTAGTGTATTTTGTATTTTTAAGATTTCACCTCAAGCCATTCATATTAGAATACATATTTCACTGGTAAATGAAAGCCAAAATTCTTAGCTGGAACGGGACTCCAGGAGCTAAAGCTTTAAAAATCGTCCTGGGAGCATAATCCCCCAACAGATACGGGGGTCCTTGGGAATGTCCTTTGTGTAAGTTTACTGTGTTCCATCTCCCTGCCTGTTCGTTGAGTAATATCAGTATTGACTGCTGTGCTTTGTTGTTAGAAAAATCTTAATTTGATTATTTTAATAAACAGAATCCCCAAAAGTTATAACTTTGTGCACAATGAAGTATTCTCAGGTCCTGAGAATAAGAGAAGCCCGTGCCTATTGCAGCCAGTGATAAAAAACTTCTCCCTATAGGGTACTTTGCCCATTGGAATAGTTCTTCCAAGAGGATTATCCTTTTCCTTTTCCTTTTCCTTTTTTTTGGGTTTGAATTTGTGAGATACTTCTTCAGGGTTTTGTTTTGCTCTCTCCTTCATACTGGAGGAAAGTAAGTCTCAGATGTGTGGTAACTCTTGTTAATTCCTTGTTTTTCAGAGATTTCCAGCTCCCTGTGTTGCTTAGAGCTGTAGAACCTCTATAGGAAATTTATGTTTTAGTGGGCTTCAGGCATACCTTCGTGTCTCTGCAAGGCTGGGAGGGAGCAGGCCAGACATGCAAGATGGAGAGTTTTAAAAATGAACTTCCCAAGAACGTTGTCTGGGTGATTTGTGGTTGCATTCTTGAAAGATCTCCTACATGGTTCAGCAGGGACAGGTACTATTACATGCTTGTGAGTTTTCATGTTCACTGGTTTTCAGAAGATTTGAGGGAATGCTTTTAAAACGTGTAAACTTGGGAGTGTAGCTCTTGCTGTCCTTCAGTGGAACTTTTTATCCTCATTCCTCGCATTACTTTGAAATTGCAACATGATCATTAAATTGTCCAGAATATGTTTTAAAAAAACGTACAATGGAAGTATAAACAGTGCTTTAATATTCAAAGAAGACAGCCTTAAATATATAAAGGTATATGTATCAGCTGTTAGTGTCATTACTAAGCTAATCAGAACCTCTAAAAGACAATTTCTAGAATAACATTCTCGTCTGAGTGGTAAAAAATGGCAGAGCAAAATAAAACAGTTCCTATTTCCCCAGTATCTTTGGACTGCGAAAAGCAGGACTCCAAAGGGAGATTGCAAAGGTCATGGAAACAGTTAAACCACAGTTTAAGACAGCGGTCGTGCTCCCCCTATTCTGTTTTGCTAACCTTGTGTTTGCACGTATTTTTTCAGCTGCTTTGCTTCAGGATCCCTTAGATCAATAATAAGAGGTGCAGTAATATTCCTGCTGTTAAAACCATGTCAGCGAGTAACCTCCGAGCCCAGCTCTTTCTTGCAGGGAATCCGAGGCTCCGAGGATAGTGAGTCTGTGCAGCCGTCACTCGTAACAGCAGTTCTTGCTGGATACGCCTAGAAATAAGGTTTCTGTTGTCAAGCACTGAAAGAGTTAACAGAATTACTTCGGGGAAAAAATGCATTTCCATCTGAGATCTACAGCTAGGTTTATGAGCTTGCCTTGTCCAGGCAGGTGCAAAACCTAGGAGGGAAGAGTTAAAGATGGAATATACATCTGAGATGAGATCCTGTTTGGGTCTGAAAACAAGACATTTTTTCTCCTCCTCTGGGAGCTCTGCAGTTTAAGTAAAGAAAGCAGGTGCAAAGTGCTCTGAAGACCAGCAGCTGAATAAGTCGAAAAGAATTTTAAGTACAAGGATGCTGTGCTTCTCGCAGCAATGACAGAAATCAGTTTGGGAGGTTGCACTGGGCCTTCCATAAAATATCAGTGGACAGACCTGGGTTTAAATAGATGTTTGAACTACTTGTTTTATTGACAGGCTGTCATAGCATGAAAGGGGAAAATAGAGAACCACTGCTAACAGCGGCAAACCTAAATAAATAGCTGCCATGCTGTGGGTCAGTGCTTCCTTTTGGTGCCTGCAGCAGATTCTTGAAAGGGTGGAGAAGGGCAGTGAACTCCCGTATGGCTTCATGAAACTTCAGGAGCCGGCAGTGTCCCAAAAACCAGACTCGTGGAGTTCACTGTAACCGTTTCTAGGAAAGAGGTTTGTTGTTTTACAGCTCTAGGAGGGTGGAGGGGATGTTCTGTCTGCACCTACGGGAACAAGGTCCCTGCTATGAGGAACTTACATTTCAGTCAAGACCTTATATGACAGGTGAGATGTCCAAACGAAGTTAGCCACATATGAATGGGTAGTTGGGAAGGCAGAGAGGTAGTGAATTGCCTCAGTAAAAGCATGCAGAGATCACAAAGAATAGGTTTGTGTGGTTTTGCTGAAAGGAAATTTAAGATGGAATTTAAGTAAGACCAGGAGAGCCTACAGGCTAGTTCAGGGATGGCTTTCCATGCAGATAGCGCCTGCTTAGTGCAGGAGATACAGAAAGATAGAGCTGGCATTACTTGGTGCATGATTTACAGGAACTGTGCAAGAAGTAGGAATCAATAAAGTTTCTCAAGGGCTGCAACAAGCAGTGTGCAAGTACTGCAATGAACAGCTCTGTGTCTGTGATAGCAGCATTACTAATATGCCTTGAGAACGTAAAGAATAATTCTGTAGTCAGTGTTCTGTAGCTCCAGTAATCGAGTGATGCCAAAAGTTGGAAATGATAAGTCCTGTTAGTTCATCTCCCCCTATAAAGGGATGTTTCCTTTGTTATATATGATAGTAATTAGTTTGCTTGCAAGGGGAGGAAGTATGGAACAGAAGAGATTTAAAAAAGTGATGGAGAGCCCAGACCTGAGAGGATGAGACTGCAGCAGAGGATTATCAGGATGGAGAGCAGTAGTTAGTACTTTCCACCTCCAAAACACTGCATAGCTATTAAGCAATTAATCTGCACAAATGAGCCATGAAAATGATCAGTGGCTTTGTTGAAGTCCAAACACAGTGAAATCATGTTTCAGATTTAGGACTTAATGTTCCCAGTCTTATGGCTTAGATGGGAAGAAGAGAGATCTCAAAGAGCTGTCAGTCCTGTGTGAGCACCCGGGACCACCACGGCATTGCCCAGAGGTGGATTGCTGGAAGCTCCTTTCACAGATTTAAAGGAAGTGAGCACAGACTACAGAGATGCATAACATAGGTCCTACAGTTTCACTAGTGATTAGTCTTCAAGTTCTGGTACTTGTGATGGAACCAAAGTATACCTTTTCAAAAGAAGGCTTTGGTTTTAGCCTCCTAAAGCATAAATAATTTGGCACATTACTTTAAAACTTGTTCCAATAATTACTTAGCTTTCCTCCCACCCTCTCGTTTTACATAAAGAAATTGTAAAGGAGAGATCTTTAAAGACTGAAGTTAATTGTTCCATTCTACATGGATATAGACTTAGGTATTGTTGCACTTCTGCTGATTGTCTTACAAAGCCAGAAATACAAATAGTACTTTCTTGATTTTTTTCCAAATCTCTTGCATTCAATCCAGAAACATTCTGTGTTCTCCTAGCATTTTTGAAATTATTTTTCAGCTGTTATGCTATGGCTTATGCAGCAAATAACAGGTGTGTGTGTGTTTTCAATTCTGGGATTTGCTCTTGGAGAAAAATAATTAACACTGGCAGGAGTTTGATTGCATTAATTCACAAAAAGAAACACCCAAACGATAAATCCATAGTGGGAGAACTGCCCATATGTTACAGATTGGCTTAACATGGATGAGGCATTAAATAAACTAAGTCTGAAAAATAAAAACCTTATCAGCTTTATTAGCGTTGAACTCTGTGGCTTCCACTGGGGCTGACACACTTAATTAAAGATGCTCTGGTCTAATTAGGTTGCGCATCAAAAATACAAATACAAGTTGTTTTTTTTAAGACTTATCCAAGCTCCAATTCCCAGTGATGCGAATATTTATTTTATTCAGTTAGTCTCCACCTAGAACAAGTGTTGCTGGGTTAGCTAACACTAAAGTGCAGGGGCTGAAGTATTTAGATTGCTTGCACTGAATGAGGCTGGCTCAGAGTTGTAATGTCTGCGTAGCCGAGGATGGCAAGTGTGGGCCAGGGAGAAAGAAGATTTTATTTAGAATTTTAAATCATTATCCGATTCTATTTGACTGGCTTAATTCTATTGGTGACTAGCTCATGAAGAAATCCATCACCTTCATTTGTTTTACTACCCATGGGATTGATTCCCCTGTGGGCCCAGTCCAACCTCTGTCGAGGTCAGTGGAAAGACTGACATCGATTAAATAGAAGATGGTTCAGAATCAATGGAAATGCTGCATGTCAAAATGGAGCAGTGTCCCTCCTTTCTAGGATCTCCTTTGCTTTAAAAACTGAATCTTCTACTATCAAACAGGAGAAATCTACCATGCCCTGTTGTGTGTTCCCATGATTTTCTCTTGTTGGGCAAAGATTCAGTGCCTCTAGTACCTGTAATAAGGTCTTTGCTTTCAGATTGATCTTGGAACATGATGACCTTGTCAGCCTTTTGCTGACATTTTTGTACCATATTTTTTGCAGTTTTGCTTTTCGTTTTTCTTGTAATTTTGCTTAATGTAAATTGCAGTAACAGCTGGCATCAGTGGCTTCATATGCTCTTCTGTCTAGGACAACAGGTCTAAACCCAACCTCCCACCTACGAGAAACAATTTTCACTCCTGATGATGGCATTTGCACAAATCTAAATTACTGTGAACAAAATTCTTCAGTTTCTAATGGCTATCTAACTAGGTAATTATAAGTCAGCCAAATATGTAGTGGCTGAAGACAGGTATACAATGACAGGGCTTCAAAGCCTTTCATTAATGGAAAACACAAGCACATATATAGCTTTTTAGCTATATCACTGATTTCTGGTGCTGTTTTGGTAGCTCTAAACCTGAAGTGGCATCCAGACCTCCCTCAGTGACAGAGGAGGGCTGAGATCCCTGGCATGAGGACTGTGGCTCTCACTGATTTTAATCTGTTTGTGAAACCTGAGCCTACATGCTGCAAAATGGACACCTAAAAGAAATGGTTGGCCACAGTTTTACGTCTGGCCTTGTTTATGACTGTGAACATGCTAATGTTTCCCAAATATTATCTCTGTAACATCCTCTTCTGGAGTTATTTTGCTTTTGTACCTTCGGTGTTAATTTTCATTTTTCTTAGTGATTAAAAAGTGCTCAGACTGCCTCGTGCAGTTTGCTGGTTCAGGGTTAGTTACTGAATTAGGATTTTGGAATCATTAAAAACTGTTTCTTGGAGAAAGGAGACAGGCAATTCTGATTTATTAAGAGTGACTTAGTGTTAAATGGAGTGCAACTCAAATGGCAAGCTGCCTTGAGCTATTTTGGCTTTGTTTCCTGCTTTGCTCATTGTGTGTGTGTACTTCTGTGTGTACATACATACAAATGCAAATCTCATGCCAGAGCTGAAGAAAGCAACACAGTCTCCTTGCTCAATCAGTGATCTACCTTGAGATATCTAAGTACTGTAAGTGGATGCAATGTCCCAGAGGCTGAATTATTCTTTTTAATTATTTCTGCTGAACAAATCTACAGTAATGACACAGCTCCACAAGCTGGCCCGATGTGCTGTGTCCCATAATCGAGAGCAATTCCAGGATCCACATTCTCCATTATCTGCTTGAGTAAGGACATAAATACAATTACAATAGGTACTTGAAGACAGCAGTGAACCGAGGAGAGATGCACTGCTACAAGGACAAGTCCTATTGAGATGCTGCTTGGTCTGGTTCTGGCCCAGGTACAGTGACCCTGGCAAACAGCACCAGGGGCCTGCCATGGTCCTGCTGCCACCTTTTCTTTGTGGCCAGCCTACTAAATAGTTGTTCTCACAGTGGATAGCACGGAATGCCACGCATCTATAACCTGCAGTATGATTTGCTGCTTTTCTCAATGCACTGCTTTCTTCAAGCTCTTGAGGGAGAAAAGGTTTGATGCATAAATTGTGAGCCATGGCAGAAAATGTGGCCTTGTATGCTTTACTATTAGTATCAGCCATCTCAGAGTGGAGTGGCAGCTTTATCAGTGAATATCCAGCAATTTTTTCAGATGAAGTTAGACATTTAGGAATAGATGCACCTCTTTCTACTTTCTGAACATACATTTTGTTATGACACCTTACGGAACTCATTTTAAACTCTGCTTCAGGGCAAAAATATTTATGGCACACTTTAAATAAAACATATTATGTGTTTTGTACAAACATATGTATCATTGTCCCCCTAGCTGGAGCTGATATAATTTCTGACACCAAGTGCTACGCCTCATGCAAAATTCATGACATGTCATTGCATAAGAATGAATGTGTTCCTTTAAAATACAGGCCTTTCAGCCATGATAACCACTTAGTCTTCAGTTCCAGGAACCAAAATCCTTCCTTGCTGTGACTGTTTGAGTAAACTGCTGTGTCAGTGACTGGCAGCCTACCTACACAGGAGTGTAGGTGCTAGTTTGAGCGTGACTTTCTCCCACAGATGATCTTCACGTCTAAGTCAATGGTATTTTTGGTCTATATTCAACATAAGTCAGCCCTTCCTTAGACTAGCAGCAGGGCTGGTCATGAAGCTTGTCTGTCTGATGGGTACATAAGCCATCCCCTTGTTAAAAGCATTCAATACTGAAGCTTCTCAATTTTTAATCCTTTGTTATAAAAAGAGAGAGGGTAAAAAAATAGTTCTGTCAGCAACATATCTGTGGCAGAAGATTATTCACACATAATGTAGTGCTGTGTAGGTGTTGTAGGCTTAGATGAAATCTGCATAGTGCATAGCATAATGTAAAAGTGGCCTCCAGCCTCATGTCTGAGTGAAATGAACAAAGAAGGGGGCACAACAATAGGGGTGGGGAAAAATGTTGCCAGGAGGGAAGAAAAAAAAAAAAATGAAGTGCCTCTCGGGGTGTTTGGAGTAGAAGGGAGCAGTGCCAGGCCCGGCCTTCTGGCCAGTGCTCTGCTCCCTTCCCAGGGACGGGGTCAGCAGCCCCAGCTGGGATCTGGTGCCCCTAATTCTCCTCTCCTACGTATGAGGCCACGGAGCGGTGTTCAGGAAGTTCATCCCCATCTCTGTCAGCTCTTCTGTCAGTGGCTTCATCGCTGTTGGTTAAAAGGGCTGGGGTAGGGGCTTGGTAGGTCGAGTTGATGGTGGGACTTGATGATCTTGAAGGTCTTTTCTAACCTAGGTGATTCTGTGAATCTCCCATAGAGGTTATTTCTGGTCTCAGCTAGGAAAAGTTATTCTAATGGCTGCTTTCCATCTTGCGGAGTCCAGTGAGGGGTTTTCACAGCCTGGCTCTGAGGGTGTGTGTGTGTGTGAGGGGCTGACGAAGGGTCTGCAGACGGGCTCAAGGTGCAGGGCCTGCTGGAGGGGTGTTGGTGACCTGGGCAGAAGAAGGGATGGCCTGCAGCCATGCTGTTTGGACTGAACCCTAGAGCAAGCTCTCCTGTCCAGCTTTCCTCTCAGAAATAACTGCTCAGCTTACCCAAAAGGAGCAAGAGTGATTTGCTGTGGCCATAGCAGCTGAGGCAATGCAGGTACTCCTGTCAGCTGTCTGTATGGAAGTTGCCAACAAGTCAATGGCACATTAAAAAACAGAAGTCCCATGTCACAGAGACTTTTCTTCAACCCTCATGGGTATTTAGTATCCCCTTAGTATCCCCTAATTCAGTCTTCCTGTAGCAGTTATAGTAGTTTGGTAAATCTGGTTCTGTCCAGTGTGCCACAGAAGAACGTGATTACTTTTTGAGCAGCTGAGGGGGTGATTAAAGCATGACTTCAAAAAGGAAAAATTAGATATAGATTGGAAAGTCAAGAATAAAAATAACTAAAATGAGAGCACTGTTCCTAAATAGTCCTGCACCAGCTGTGCTGATGGCAGGATTTGCATGCAGCTCTGCAAGGGTTCTTGAAGAGATCCAGCACTTGGCTTTCACCTGGGAGAGGCTGCACCATGGCTGAGTTGAAGTCTGCCTGGCACTGTAATGCATACAGGATGTTTTTTAAGGCCATGGTTTTAGTACATTGAAGGCCCAGTTCTCTGACAGCTACTGCCTCCTAAAACTGTGCTGGATGTTGATAAAATGCAGCAAGGTCTACTGAGTCCTCTTACAAAGGCTGAAGAGCGTTGTCTCCTATTTCAGCACAAACATCATATTGTGCAGAAAATTACTGCTCTGACACACCTGGCTCCATCTCCCTGCTATTAAACCGATTAATACAACAAATGATATTTTATAATAAATACGTGTCACTTTTATGATTTTAACCGGTCTTTTGATTTGTTTCCTATTTTATGTTGTTTAGACAGACTGATTTAGACAGTTAAAAATCCACTTAAGCATGATACATTGTGGCTGCCTGACAGACAATAACATTGATATATACGACTAGATGAATCTCTAATTAGATTTTGGCAGTGCTGTCACAGTCAGGGAAAGTTTCCCCAAGTACTCCATTGAAATGATATTTTATGCAACCTTGTGTAACAAAGGCCATTTTTAATTAAGCAGGTTCCTTCAAAAGGACGTTAAACTTAATGTACTTTTTTCAGTGGCCTTTGCCCTTGCAGTATCTGCCTTTTCAAATATAGTCTTTGGTAGAATGACTTAGATTGTACATTTAAATAAAGTACATAAAACAGATAAAAATATATTTAAAACAAACAAAAAAGCGATAACTGAAGCTTGCACTGAATGCTATAAGTAAAATTAGTTGTAAGTATGGGAGCAACAGTCATTTGATAAATTATTGTTGTTATTTATATAGTCAAGGAAAATGTCATTTAGAACCAGAGAATGATGATATTATTGCATGATAATATCAGTATTCTCTAAATCTCGTTTTTTATGAACACTTCAAAGTAACTATATGATAGAAGAGACATTAAGGAAATGGAAAACTATTTCCAGTAAAATCTACCTAAAATACTTCAGGTTAGCGTCAGAGCTGGAGGGAGGCCTGCAGATACTATTGCAATATAAATGGGAAACACCAAGTATGTCCAGCTATGTTGCAGTTAACGGTGATGTACATCATTTTACTCTCTCCAAAGCCACAGTGAGCTAGGTGTTAAAATCTGTACCACTTGACTTACACTTGTCATGGTAGCTGCACGTGAAAGATATAAAAGGGGCAATCAGATTTTGTATTCAAGGTCTGGACTGTTGTTCAGGTTTCATCGAGACTGCAGAGAGCAGATGTGAGCGCAGGATCCCGAGTACTAACCTGGGACTATCTAACTGGCCTGCTTGCATGCAAGTGAAATAAAAGCTTTCCCAGTAGATGTTTACAGCTTAGAGAAAAACAAACAATAAATGTGCTATTCCTGTATCCTAGCATTTAATGACTGAAGATCATTTTATTCCTAAGTACATAATAAGAAATCTCTTGGGATGCTAACTGGAGTTGTGTGTGTGGATTCTCTCCATCGGAAAAGCAGTTGAGGAGGATGGTACTTTGGGATGAGCCAGAATGTCCAGAGTCTGCTGAGCGTTTTTCAGTCTGGTCGACTTGAATGAGAGCAGAGCCTTTTATTTGTTTTGATCCTAAAGAGATGAATTCTCTTATTAGCAAAAGAAGGGCTGCTGGGCACTCGTTGGTGTCTGTAGCAATTCTACCTTTAATTGCAAGAAGTGCAGAATTCTACCTAGTCTATGCAGACCTATACACATCACTAAGGAGGTCATTCTTTTGATTTTCCTATATAAATAAGTTAGCAAGGTAATTTGAAGAGTGAAGGTAGAGTATATCCCACTCATGTCCTGTGTGGACATTTGTGGTGCCCTTTAAAGCAAGAGTTAGGCTAGGGCTTGTTTTCATAGGAAGATAATACACATGAAAACACAAGTGAGAATTTACTGTCACCGTTCCATCTGTATTAATTCCAAAAGTGAATGGCAACTGCAACATTTGAGAAGTCTTACTTCACTCCCATGCCAGTGAGCAATTTTGTATAAAACCATCTTTTGCATATGTTTTTGACTAGTTGGAGTGCAATAAACTGAAGGGCATATATATTTCTTTACAGAAACAAATTCTGTGGACCAAGTAATGTGGTGTGATCGAGTGAACTGAAATGCCAAACTCTGCAGAACTGCAAGAAAAAGGTAAGTTCTTCATTTAATCTTTTCTGCTTACTATTTTTTTGTTCTGGTTGCAAATTTCCTTGGAGGCATTATATTTCAATTGTCACAGCTCATATTTTGGAATGCATTTTTGGCTTTGTACTAGTATTCAGTGAGATTTTCTTAGCAACTTTGAATGGAGAAGGTAAGTTTACCAACCTTTGCTCTACACTGCAATTTGTGAGGAAGACTTGGTTAAGGTCAATTTATAATTCCCAAACATGCATGCTCTTTAAGGGAGCATACTCGACACCTACTAGCTTCTTAATGCTGTCATGGTAAGCCTTGTCAGGAAAAAATACAACCTTGAGTGCAGTTTCAGATGACCATTTCTAGGATGTTTAGCTAATGTTCTAATCACCCCTCTCTGTCTCCTCCTTGAGCTCTAAATGTATTTGCTTAGGCATTTAAGCCCTGTTCTAGGGCAGGAGCTTATTTTTCCCTAATAACCCCCATTTGTTTTAAACAGTAGGTCTGATATCTTCTCTACTGATGAGAAAGATATGAGGCTGTTAGCACTGGTACTATTTATATTGTGCTAATAGGTTTAAACCCTCTTACTGAGCAGTGCTGATGGTTTAAAATAATGACTAGGCAATAAATTTTTACCAGGACAGGTGTACAAATAGTACCAAAAAGAGAGTGCTGCTCAGGGTCAGGCTATGAAAAGAATGGTGTCCCAGATTATAGTGCAAGATGAAACTGTTTCATATGCTATTAAGATCTGACAACACAGGGTTTCAGTTTTAGCCACCAAGACTTATCTGCTGTCATTAACAAGATCCACATGAATCTAATACTCAGACCTGAGTCATAGTCATCTCAACTTCTGTTCTCAAAACCGTTCATTTGAAGAGTGGCCCTAGCAGTCATTGGCCCCAAAGCAGCATCCACAAAATCCTGGCCTTGCACTGATTGTCACAATTGACTGCAGTTTCCAAAACCTCCTGGAATTCCTATCATAACTACCAGATGTGAATAATGGAAAGACACTGAATTACTCCTGACTTCAGTATAAGACAGCATATCTAACCTGCGCTAACTGACCATGGCCCTATTGTTTCATTAAATATCGAGTTCTTTGATAGCAATGTTTGTGTCCAGCAATGGAGACATTTTTTTTTGTAACTGTTTTTCACTAGAAAATTATAAACCAAGCCAAAATGTTTTATTTTCTACTGCTTTTGTTTTCAGTTCCACACTTCTTACTTTTTGTAGAAAGAAACTATTTTTGTCTTTCCCATTTTAAAAATGTCCATACTGAGCCAGCCCTGGTATTCACACTGCAACATCAACTTTCCAAGAAATCACACTGAAATATTTTTCAGTAAGTGAATTAATATGTAGAGCAGAAGGTGGAGGGAGAGTAAGTTTAAATCAAATGCAAAACGTTGTAAGTTTAAAATGCGATTTAAAGTATGGGCAAAAAGAAAGGTAGATCCTTTTGACCTCAGGGGTTCATCACCTATTTAAATCTCTAAGCAAACGTCAGTGAAATTGCTGTACCTGGATAATACTGTGCCAGTATTTACAAGTTCATGAGACATGAGCGTAGAGGAATCCAGCAGTATTTGTTTGTTCAGCATCTATACATTTTGAGTCCTGTAGTCAAATAGCAGCTATTACAACCTTGCTAACAATAACTTTCAAGATGATACAATCAAAACATTATGTGCTTTTGCTGAAGGTAGCAGCGTCACTGTAAAAGTGGTATGTTTGAATGGTAGTCTTAATACCTGCTCCGCACACACTTTTTTCCCCTCAGGACACTAGGCTTGTGAGATAATATATACAGTACTTCAGAACGTAACAAAGCTCTCATTAACTTCCGAATGTGGAATTCACCTACCCCACGTTTTAGTGTGGATTTATACCATCTGATTTGCAGAAGCAGTTAAAGATTCTCAAGTCGGCAGTCAAGCAGTTTTATTCTGTACCTAGTTATCACAGTATCAGAGATTGTCCACCAATGGAAAAGATGTCAGCTTGGCAAAATATGTAGTTTACCTCTTTGGAAGCTGTAGTGCTTGTACGTCCTTCCCGATATCTCTTTTGTTTGTTCTGTTATCATTTTACAATAGTGAGAATCACATGACCCGTGTTTAATTTGGTTATAATGTTTTCTTTCTTCTGGTTAAACTGTAGAGATAAGTGACTGTTCAGTCCAAGGTCTTGGATTTCAAATGAACAGCTAGCTGTTCCTTCATTCATCACTTTCTACCTGAATGACAAACCACGAGCATAAGAAAGGAAGGTAACACAAGGGTCACAAACAGCGACATAAATTGTAGCTTTGCTGAGAGTCCTTGGCTGTTGCAGAATACCCTCTACTCAGTAATTCAAAGCACTTTACAAATACTGCTGTTTTAAACTTAGCACTCTTGAGTACCAAGGAAATGTTATTTTCCCATACTGCAAATAAGTGTAGAGAGGAACAGAAAACAGTTCCTGAGTAGCTTTACGACTTCTGCTTGTCTTGGTCTTCTGGATTACCAAATCCCAGTTTCATCTATAGCCTTAAAGAAGTCCAAGGCCTAGTCATTACATTGGTCAGAGCAAATGTCCGAGCCAGTCTAACCACACGTAGAAATGACTGATGCTGGTCCTTCCGAGTCTGCCATCCTTGCCTAGGAAGCGGAGGGGATAGAGGCAAGAGGTTTGTCCCAGTGGCTCCCTGGCTGTCCTTATGGCATGGGTCTGGCTAAGTCTCTGCTGGTAAATAAAAAAATGGAAGTCTGCTCTTCAGCTGAGACTCCCTTTGTGAGAAACCATTTATAAAGAACCATTAGTATGTGGTTGGACACCATTTCCACTGTAAAACCTTTGCCCTAGGGCACATACAAACCACAGGTTATGACACCAGTCCTTCCTGTGTTTAGAATAACAAGAGATTTAATGGCAATGAATCTGAGCAACATTTAACATAGCCTCTGGCAAACACTGTTTGCTCTTTTAAGGTTATCTGTTGACCCTAAAAGCATAGCGAGCAAAGCTCAGTGGCCAGGTTCCTCCTGGAAGATAGCCCTGTAGCAGGCAGCTGGCACACAGAACAGGTACCAGGATATTTGCATTTGCATCAGAAACCTACAGAAAGGCCCAGATTCCTCAGCCTCATCGTGCTGTTTAAGTGAGAATGAACTACTTGATGTAGAAAGATATGGCCAAGAAACCAGGAGATGCTTGAAAAGATCTTACTGTCCTTAATCCTCCTTCCCCATCACAGACTGAGTTTTAGTTTTATTTTTTATTTCAGAAGAAATTTATCTGTAGGGAAAATTGGAAGGAAGAGAAAGACCAGGCATGGTACAGCTGGTATCAGGGTGAAAAGGAGAAGTAAAGGGAAGGGGAAAAAAAATAATCCTTATGGTTGGCAAGTGTTGCCACTGTGGTGGTCAGTGGATGTTTTCCACATGTGTACGTGAGGGCAGCAGGGATCTTGGAGCTTGTTTGTCTTCTGTGTGCAGCACAGCACGTTGGCCTAGATTTTATTGCTGTGACCTGAACTCGTCTTTGTACCATAAGGGAAATACTTGCAGTGCTTTACAGATCTCGGAGACAGTCTCATTTTCTCAGCACAGAGCTAATATATCAAGCTAATTTACTGCTGTAGTGTGTTGCAAAGCCTATATAATATTGAGTAAACATTGTTGGCTTATACATTAACTGTAACTAAAACCCTGTGCAAACTTTATTCTGGCTTCGGGATTTTCCTTGAAGGAGTGACTAGGAAGGGAAGGGTAGAGGTTTCTTCTTTCTTTTTCTCTCCTTTTCTATTTTTTTTTTTTTTAAATCTGTTAAATTTGGGTCAAGTGACAGGAAAGGTTAGGAGCCTTCTGCATGGATCCTTTTCGTTGTCAGGATCCCTCAGCAGTGTTTAATGTGGCTTCTTTTTCCTATTCGGTGTGCAAATGTAACTGAGGGTAATAAGAATCTGGATGTCTGTCTGCTTTGGACACTTAGTGGAGCTGCTTTGCCTTTGTATGGCTAAGAGTTACAATGTTTTGGATAAGCTCCTGAAAAAGGGAACCAAATATTTCGTTCTTTATCTAGGACTACTTATCCAAGGATTGTAATGTAATGTGCTTTACCAGCAGCAATTAATTACAAATAAAACACTCATGTAAGGAATATCCTTTAAAAAGGGAGCAGGATACCACCAAGATATTCTTTTATTCAGGGAAGAGAAATACAAGTATTTGACATGTTAAAACCATTGAAATTCAATTAAAATAAGTTGTGATCATTTGCAAAATTTCTCAATGGCCTTGTATTGACGAACAGACTGAAGTCGTAGTTTGTAAGTAGCTCAGTATCAGACAAAAACGGTATACAAGCAACTTCAGGATTAATAATCCTGACTCTCAGAGCTCACTCTTGTTGAGAGAGCTTTCTGAAGGCAAGTTGTGAAAACGATCCTCCTATCCATTAGCAGTGCACAACTGCCTCTCTCAGCGAGCTGTGAGGGAACTGAAGGGGTCCTCTGAAGGTATTTCATCTGGTACTGTAAAAATCTGACTGCGCTCAGTCCAGCCAGCACCTGAACAAAGCAGGTACCCGGCTTCTTGTCCGAGGATTGTTCAGATACGTGGTGACTGCTGAAGTCATAAGGCACTGATGGGAGAAACCAGCAGTGGAATGATGATATGCAGGAAGCTCATAAATCCAGTCTATCAGAAGAGATGGCAGGAACACCATTGCTTTGAAAACTTAAGAGTAGGCTGGTTGCTTTTGTAGAAAGTGCCCTCGAGGAAAACTGTCCTAGAAAGGTGTCGGGAAAAGCATTTTTCTGTGTGCAGTTCCTGTGAAGCTATTTTTCTGTCCACTGTGAATATTTCTATTATTTATGGTAACCATATGTTCTAGTTTTACTGGGACTTTCCCAGTTTCTCATGTGGTACTGTCCCAGTGTGCTGGGAGCATGAAATAACATTAATCAAAAAAATGTAAGGGCTTTATTTGTATTCAGGGCATATTGCTCTGCAGAGTAAAATTCATTTTGGCTTTACTGTGAACGTACTTTCCAGTGGATGAGCGTTAATCTTATTGAACAGTGGTAGGAACGAAGAACAAAACATCAGAGCTGTTTTGCTCAAAGTGAATATTAATGTCATCTATTCTGTGTTTCATGATAAACGCAGTTTGTGAATCCCTGGAAAAAATTCTCTCCCAGGAGAAGGAGCCAAATGTCACTACTAGGGTAGATTGTGACAAGAGGGACATCAGCGTTTATTCTGGAAAAGCAATCCCATGTGTCTTCTGCATGAGTCTGGCAACCCCAAAATGAGTCACTAAGAAGTGTCCCATTCTTTTGTTTATAAAATCTAATCACTTCTAATCACTCTGGGTTTCTCCTGCATAGGGCCCGAGGTTGGGGTAGGAATACCTACCAACTCTCCTCTCAGCATTCCTTTATTTCCTCCTTTTAACAGTTTTCTACTGTTGAGGCCTGATTTGCACGTGTCACAGTGCATACAGTCTGTGATGTTTTTTGAGCTTGCTACCAAAAAAAAAATATAATTTCTCACTGTTTTTCTCACACTGGGGGTGGGAGGAAAGCAGCCTCCGGATTGTCTTCTGTTTCTTCTTCAAAGAAAGCCAGCTGAGTCATATTTTTGTTTTCTATCAGAGAAGGAGGAAGGGTAAACAGATTACATGGGAGCCCATTTCTACTTCTTGTCAGATAGGAGTTAGACTTGGACCTGAATTTTGGACTCTAACAATCTCTGGGGAAATCATCAGGCCCGTGCTCTTCCCGCCCCAAGTTCAGTAACTTAAAGTCTTTTTTTATACCATGAGTTTTGTGATGAGTCTGGAGGTCAAAAGTCTACAGTGGGTCAAGAGTTTTTTTTGGTCCTTCCTAAACCAGGAACAAATGGACACTATAAGCCTAATGCAAACCCTGGTGAGAGCAATGGAAAAACTACCACTGACTTTGGGGTTTGGATCAGGCCCTCTTTAGAGATTCCATTTTCACATGCGCAAACAAAATCCTGCAAGAAAAATACCTGTTAGTTACAGATTTCATTACAAACTGTGAATTCATACCAGTCTTGTTGACCTTGCTTTGGAAATTCATAATGTAGTATCAGAGGAATATAGATAAGGTTTGAATCGTACAGCTAATGCTAAAAACAAATACTTTACTTACCAAAAAGGAAAGGAAGAGAAGGTAGTTCGTTATGTGCAGTTATGAGTCTGCTACTTTTTCTTCACTGGGATTGCAGAATTTTTGAGATATGCTTTCCTGGTGCTTGGGAATCTAAAATCTTCCCTGGTTTTCTAACATTTTAAATAAGTTCCTTACTGACTCCAGTATTACCTACCATTGTCTTGGAGTAGGCAATATTCATGTTTAACAGGTCACCCAAAGTCTCAAAATCCTTAATGGATTGTAGAGGGCCTTTGCTTCTCAAAGTCGTGTGCTGGTGGGACTGGAGAGTTCTGCTTCCCTGTCTGTGATTGTACTCGTCCAGCCACCATTCTGCTCATCATTTTATGATCAGCTAGCAACCTTTTTCAATGCCAATTGGATTTTTCAGAGAAAGCCACTAATTTTGATTGTGCAATAGAAATCAGCTTTCAATGGTATTTCAATTAACCTTGCTATTAAAGAAATTGCTTTTTGCCAATACTCAATGGTTGGTTGACATTCAGGGAACACATGACTCCTTTTAATACAATCTGTATTGAAAGAGCAACCTGCATTTGTCGTCTTCGGACTAGCTTCTTGTAGTTTGGGTAGTTTTCAATATAGCTGAAATACAGCAGGTTAGAAACAAATGCACCACGTATTTTAGGTTAAAAGCTTTCAAACATGCTCTGCTATATTCCATTTAGCCACCTTGGTAAGATCTGCTAAAATATCTGAATTGGGGAAATTTATATAGAGTAGGAGGGACAAGAACTTGGGACAAGAGCCCAGCAGTGTGGAAGTGTGTGTTTCAGTCGATACCCAGCCGAGCAGTGAGGTGCAGAAGCCAGCACTGTCCCTAGCACAGAGAATTCCCCCTGGATTGCTGTGCAGCACTGTTGAGTGTTTCGCTATTGCAGGGCGCATCGGTCCTCTTCAAGGTGAGGTTACTTCGGTTTGAGCTTTTGACTTGATAAAATGCTTCTGAAAGTCCTGAGAGAAGGGGATCTCAGGAGAATGAGAGTTAAGTGCTTTCACCCAAAATACTGTTCCTGACTGCCTGAGCTCCAGGTGGCTTTGCAGCAAGCAGGGGCCAGGAGGAAGCACTGCCCCAGCCTAGGACTTGTACAGCCGGGTTCCTGCCAAAGGGCATCAGTTGGTCATAGTGCATTTCAGAGCAATGAGGAAAGCACAGGAAATCCTGCGTGTCCTCCTCGATATAGATTAGACTGCTATGTAAATGACCTGTGGAAAGTCAGTGCCACCAGTGCAAATCCAGGAAAATGGGGCTGTGGCTGGACGGACACGCAAAACATTTTGGGACAGATTCTGAGAATTGTTTTCCAGCAGCAAAAAGTCTTTGAAGGGTACTGGTGCTGGATTTCTTACCAGACAATGGCTTTTATCATCGCACCAAAAATTGTAGTCGTGTCTTCTGGTGGGAGATACTTGGAGCACACCGAATGTGGGATTGCAGATGAGATAATTACTTCACTGTGCCCAGCTTTATATTTAGCATAGGGTGAGTCAGTGGTGTTTGATTTTGTTTAGCAAAATACTGAATAATCAGGGCTAAAATGCCCAACATGCATGTTTTCTGTTGTTTCAATGGATTTTCCCATAGCCATTTGAAGTACATACATTTGCTTTTGAACAACAGCAAGCACACAGGGCCCTGATGTTAGATGTTAACAAACGTGAGACTGTGTTTGTAGCAACTTGCAAGGTTCGGTCTGTGTATACCCTACAAAGATTGCGTGTTTAGGAATGGAAAAATACACACAGAAATCACGCACATTTTGCTTATGAGCTCGTTCAGGCAGGAATCTGATAATCTGGCTCCAAGCATTGTTCAAGGGATTTCTAGTGGGCATCTGGCTCCGTGGAGTTTATCAGATGTGTTCAAAGCAGTCTGGCCTGCTTTCCAAATTTCATTGTTTGTTTGGGACAAAAAGTCACATCCTCTGCCTCCAATTTGCTTTCTCATTCCTGAGGACCCCAAAGGTTAAAACCATCCCAGTCAAAGGAGAAACGAGCTTTTCTGCTTTTACATCTTTAATTGAAATCAGAGCCAAACGACCCAGCCAGTGCTTGAGAACTTGAACTAACTGAGAAGACCAATCTGAAATTACAGCAGATGATACAATAGAGCACTAAATAAGAATATATAAAAAATAATAATAAAAAAGAGGCAGCCAAGTTGTCAGCAGCATACCAGTGTTTGAGATAATCCCCTCTGGGCCATTTTCTTAACAACAACCAGTTGTGTTTATCCAAAGATTAGTATAGAGACTTTTGATTTTACAGTGCATGTTCCCCATTTACTTCTAAAAAATATTTATATACTTTTATATATATATATATCACTTAGTATTCCATGTGAGGCAAATAATACCGCGTTGATCTAGGTTTTATTGGCGGTGTATTTAATATTTGGGATGGGGTCTGTAGTAAAGGGAAAGCAAAAATCTCTGGGCCTGTGGGCTGAGGATTCGAGCCAAATGTTTGGGTCCCAGGAAATTGGCCAAGCCTGGATGCTGACAGTGTCAACTTGCACGTACAGTACATAGTTTAATTTTTTATCGTGAGTCTTTTTTTTTTTTAAAAAAAAAGAAGCTGTTTGCCATTTCAGCTCTGCTCACAAGACGAGAAATCAGCTGAATCAGTTAAAAATAAAAATCTTCCTTTGACTTAATGTGACAGTAGGGTTTTGCCCAAATAGGAGTAGAGATCTACTGTGCTCGAAAAAGGGAGAAGGGGAATTGTATGAATATGGCTTTCACAATGCTGCCCAGTCCTGTTCCAAAAGGGAGGAAAGGATTTGCCAGCAATTGCAAACAGAGGTTTGGGTTTCTGCCTGTTTTTAGAGATTTCTCTCATTTTAATAAATGTTTGAGTAGAAATATTAGAAAGGAACTGTCAAAAAGGATTATTATTTTTGCGTCTGGTTTTGACACCCTTAGCTCCTTTTTTAAACAGGAAAGTTGTAATAAAACAGTAGAAATCCTGAAATAAGAGTGGCTTTATCTCAACTCCTTTACTGGATCAAATCCTGGATCAATTGAAAACAGGTGTAACTTAAAATGAAGCAGGAGTGTTCACACTGAGATTGGCTCTGCTTTAATGAAATTGATTTTTCAGATCAATTTAAATTGAGCTCATGCAATTTGTTCTGTTATTTAAATGAAGCCTGCAGGAGTAGTCTTGGAATGAGGGACGGTACACGATACGAGTAAGACTATCTGAATCAGGACCATTATTATTATTTACGGGAATCTACTTTTCAATGAATTATATATTTTTTTCAAATTAGGGGGTAGCAGCCATAATAGGCCACTGGTGTTGGCTCCATTGATAATTATACCATTTTTCTCCTTTTCATAATTGTCCTAGTATGAACTGTGCTATTTTAGCAGAAAGTGTTAATTATTTTATCAACAATTGGCAGACCCTGCTTCAATTTACTGGTTTCCCTTTAACCAAAACAAAGATTACAGGCCCTGTTCCATAGCTCAGCTGCTCGGTCTTTACTAAGAAACTTGGGAACCCCTTTCTCATGAAACACTGTGTAAAGCTTTAAGCACTCTTTGAAGCTGAGTTGTATTAAATGATAGACAAAAAAAGCCCTCTGAAGAATTGGTGCTTAATTACAACTTAATTAGCATAATTATGCATGCTAATAGCATCTCAAATGAATAGCAGTTGTCAGGAGGTTGGGACCATCTGTAAGAGTGTCGGATTAATACATCATTTTTTATTTCTAACAACGCTGTAACTCTTTCCCTGAAAGTGATTTTCATTAATCAAGTTCATTTTTATTATATAGAAAATTTGGCATTTTTCATTATGGGCCATTATCCGTTTCCCCATGCAGTCCTAATACAATACTAATGAGACCCCATGTGGCTACTCCACACTGACAATGGTAGTACAGGTGTATTATTATAATTGTTACAAACAGCACATTGTACCTCAGGACTAGTAGAGTTCTAATCTCAAGATATCAGGGTTTCCACTTGGTACCTTCCCTTGGGTCCAGTACAATTTCCAGAGCTTTATGAAAAACATACATGTTTGTGGTTATGAGGAGGCAGATTTAAAGAGATAGAAGCGTGTTTGTTTTAGAGCTGGAAACTTCGGAGTTCGGTGAGATGCTTTTGAGATTTTTTTTTCTAGCTCTGCTAAGCTTTGAGCTTAACAGAAATTGCTTGCTCCAACGAGCTGCTGCAGGGAGCTGGGATGATGCAGTGGATACTCCAAAAGCATCAGTATTTACTTAAGATTTTTTTTTTTGGTGTGGGTGGAGGCATTCAGGCCCCAGAAGTATTATTCACCATAAAATTCGAAAGGCAGTGGAAAAATCTTCCTGGACATCTGAATGTCCCTGGAAAAAAATGTCGGTAGCCCAGTAGCCAAGCTCTAGTGGCACACGGCGTGTACGTGCACACACGGAGTGGCACCTGAAAGTTTGCAACAACTTTTGCATTTGATCAGTTGGCCAGACTCTGCTGTGAGCGGTGCTACCGAAAATCCAAAGTGCCGCGATTGAATTCTGTGGACTTAGTTCAGATTTCCAGTGCAGCAGCTTAGTGCATAGCTGACCTTAACGCTTGTGCTTTAGCTTTAACTAATTGGTTAATGTTTGCTTTGTAGAGTCAAAAAGCTCTGTGTAAGCTCTAAGGATTATTTTTATTTAGTGGCATGTTGGTATATTCATGCCTAATGTTTGTGTTTGATTTTTTTTTTCCCCAAACGCGCTGTGTTTTTTTTTCAGATGAGATTTTCCCAAGGGATTTTTTTTCCTCTTACTTTCCCTAAATAGCCTCCTGAAAACCAAAGGCCTTCCAGTAAATTCTGATTTCCTTTGGTGGCCTGACTACAGAATGAATGGAGCAGTTCTGGAAATGCATTTTTAAGGAGAGGGAGTGAAAGGGAGAGGAGGGGAGGACAATCAACAAAGCTGCTGTGCCCGTATTTATCAGGCTGCCAGTGGGAGCCGCGCAGTTCGGGCTGCACTTCTAATCAACCCTAAACAAAAGAACATTGAAAATAGCTCAACTGACACAGTCCTCGTCATAACTCAGGATCCGGTGGCAGGCACCAGTAAATCCTGCTCTCTTGTTGTTGTTCATGAATATATTTGTGCACATAAACCCCTCTTCAACATCTTCTGGGGTTAGGCATCTCTATGGAACAAGCCCATCAACTTTTCCCCCACCCTTCAATCAATCCGGGCGGGAGACAAATGCCCTGTGGCTTAGGAACAGGTGGAGGTTGAGAAAATAGGGCCTGGCCGGGATCGAATGAAGATTGCATGTAAATTAGCAGCATTAATATGTAAAACAAAAGCTCAGCAGAGACCATTTGTCCTGCTGTGCAGCTTACCAAAGCATGATGTGGACCCTGGGTAAAATATCAGCGGCACCCCGAGATTAAGCCTGGCTCTCGGCCTCTACTGCGCTCGAATGTCATTTTACACTGAAAATGTAACGTGAGCAGGCGAGATGGTATTTAAATGGGAACTGGAAATTGCTGGGACAGTACCACAGCCTGTCTCCCATTGCTCTGCTCTCCAATCTCCTCTTCAGAGCCCTGGGCAGGCAGGGGAAGTGCCCCATGGTGCGAGCCTCGGTTCGAGGGCAGCAAGCCCAGTTCCTGTGGGGGTACCAGCACAGCCTTTGTCTGCCGACTGATTCTCTGTGCTGCCTGGGTATTTCTTACTTGTAAAATCGAGAGGGATTAATCCTGGAGTGCACCGAACACCCAGAAAGACGCTGGCAGGAAGGTCACCTGTAAATGAGTTAAAATCTGAGTGTGCCCAGGCTTGTCCCCGTCTGACAGCGTGCGGCATCCTGGGCGGGTGTGCTCGGAGCTCGATGTCTTTTGTTCAGGGGCTTTAGAGAAGGCTTAGTTGTAGTGCCTTGGATAATGTCCTCTGGTGTCATTAAGCATCTTCTGGAGAACTAAGAATACAACTTCAAAGGAATGTCACCTGCAGCATTTGCATTCAGAGTTTTTAAGAGGAACACCGGCAGCTGCTGCAGCCTTTGGACGACGTAAGGTGATTTAACTCCAGCGTCCCTGAACAAGGCAAAAGGTGAAGCTCTTAAAAAAACGCCACAACTCCTCCAAAATACAAAATCAAAAGGCAACTAATAAAAATCAACAAACACCTTTCCTTTTTGGCTTGTTCTTCCTCAGTTCGGGATTTAGTTGCAGATTAAAGAAAGCTCCGTGTCTGGCCTTGATGGCCGAGGGAGGGCTCGGCGCAGAGGTGGCCTTGCTGCAGGGAGGGTGAGATGTTGCCCACTGCGGCTGGGAGCAGTCCCGGAGAGGGAACGGAGAGCACCAGGGGGCTGGGCGGTATCTGGGGGACATGTTGCTAGTCTTCTTTATCAGTTGGAGCGATTTGTTATTTTTAGGTTTTTATTTATTTATTTTTCTTTTCTAACCCCTCAGTCCTCTTACAGATCCTGCCTCTCAGCTCTACGAGATAATCCTGGAACGGTTTGTCTCTCTTTCTGTGATTCCTCCTAACCTTTTGCTCTACTGCAAAGTGCAGAGGGATTAATTTTCACTGATAGCATAAAACTGGGGGGAAAAGCAAACTAAAGAACCAGAAACCCAATGCTGCTGAAAGCCTAGATGGCAAAACAGCACCCTGTCCGGGCCTGGTGCAAGGAAGCAGCTCTCTCTGCTGTCATCTGTTAATTTTGCTTGAATTGGTTCCTACCCGTGAATCCCAGGGGTATGCAGTGATTACAGCAGAGAATGGGTGCAGCGCTCCGACGCCAGTAAAGTACTGGCACATGGGAGCTGGTTATTAGTTTACATGAAAAGAATCGCAGGGCGGAGGCTATAAGTGGAAGCAAAATATGTGCTGCAGATGGCTGTCTGTTGACTTTGCTATGGACAGATTATGTTTTACAGAGATAAAAGAGTAATCATAAACTGGATGTCCTGCCAGGAGAGTCTGTGTACTTGAGTAATAGACTCGGACTACGGGGTTAGTCTCCAAGTTCATATTAAGTATGTATTTTCAAGAAATTTGTGGATGCTCAGATTCAGTATTTAGTTCATCATAAAAAAGAGTTCCAGGCCATGGAGCTTGGGCCTGAATCCAAACCTTTGCCAGATTTAGCAGATTTGGAACGAGCGTTTCCCTTTTGAGCTGGAGTTCTGTTGACTGGGATGATTCTTAAAGTGAGAAGCAAAGCTCCGGAGATGTGGACACCTCGTAGCTCCACACTGGGACGTGTGGCACGTATGGACGAGTGGCAGCTGGCACCTGAACCTCTTGATCAGGAGGGGTGTGAGTGCTCTTCCAACCCAGAGACACGGTTTGCTGGTTGTGGCCCCGAGCAGAGAACTTCCCAGGCAGAGCAAGGCCTTTTTTTTTGCTGTGTTCTCCTTCGACGTGTATGCCGAGCTTGTCTTGTGTTACACTTTTAACTAGAAAAGTCCCTAAACTGTGTCTCTGGGGCTAAAACCCACTGTACAATATCCTGTGTGATTTTGTTTCTGGCAATAGAGGAAGGATTTAGCCAGCAGATTCCTGGTATCTGCTTGGAGACGAGGAGCACGCAGCTGAAGTCTCTGCGAGCGTCTGAAAAGGTTCTGTGCAGCCGGGGGAAAGCACACTTGTTGGGCTTTAATAAAAGACCTGTTAGTTGGGTGCTTAATGGCATTCTTATTAATGCATAAAACTTCCATTGTTTCTTAATTTACTTGAAAGGGTTGTTTAGACCTTTAATTGCCCTATAACAATATAGTGATAGTAAGTTAGATTTCAATCAACATACTCATGAATTGCCAGTATTTTAGCAATAAATTGCTAGCTAATAAACTTGTAGCTTCCTTTGTAAATGCCAGCTAAAGGCCTAAACATTCCTCGCAGAGTTAATTGCACATTTAGTGCTCATGTAATTTTGAATTAATTACATGCCAAATGGATTTATGTTCTATGTACTTAATAAACCTTGGTAAGTGCCCTTTTAACAATCAGTTGGTATTTAGGATCCTATTTGTGTAAAAAGAATGACTTATGACACCGGGTCAGGATGTTTCCACCACTTGTTTACATGCTGGCTGCAGTGCCTGCTGGCTTGTACGTGGTTCAGGACCGGAAGGTGCAGAATTAAATGAGTGGAGATGGGAATCCAGCAGAGGCCTGTGAAGATTTCTTGTATCCCAGACTGATCCCATAGCGAGGGGTTGGAGCCTGCGGAGGTTTCCGGAGCCCACTGAGTGAGCGGAAGATTTGGTGCTGGTTTTATTTTAGGCTGGGGCTGTGCTGCAAATGTAGAACATCTCTTGGTAATGATACAGGGCACTGCATGAATAAGTGGCAAAAATGAGGAGCACCCAACTCCCTGCAGAAATGGAAGAAAAAATCCCTGCCAGACCACCGATTCGATGTGCTTTTGCAAAGTGCTGTTCCGTCAGCCTCTGACTAGTAGCCTGGTGAGAAATATGCTTCCTGCCCAGCTAAGGATTCAATATATAAAATTATAAAAAGCTTGAAATCTGTCAAGACTGGTAGCTTAGACCTACATTATAAACACAAGGATGGACGTTTAGGTAGGCAGGTAAGCTAACTCCTTGCCATAATCGCTCCCAGCAGCTGATCTTCTGGGGGTCGTTTTGCTTTGAAAACACTAGGCATGAAGTTCACTTGAGCCCTTGTGTCTGAGCTGTCCCGAAGCTCGAGGGTCTTTGTTTGTGGTGTGCTGTGAGCAGCGTGAGGTATTTGGCCTCGTGGCTTTGCACATGTATGCACTCAGAGTTCTTATCTAAGAGCAACCTCCTCCTGAAAGGCTCCGCAGCCTTTAGCACGCACAAATGGCAACCTGTAGGCTGCGGGCTTTTGAAAATTTAATTATTGACCTTTATTCATTTTCTCTCTCCTTTGCAGATAACGTATCATTTAGTGCATTTTAATATGCAGCAAGTGCTCGGTAATAATATTTCAGGGAGATACTGCTGTCAAGTCGTAGCGGTGCTCGGGTGTTGGTGTGACAGGAATCCCCGCTCCGAACAGAGCACAGACGAGCAGGCTTTTGCCCTCTTTACGTAGAGATAAAGGCTGAGCAGCTTGGGAATACAGAGGCAGGTCAGGGTGAAGAGAGGAGGGCAACAATAAAATGAAAAAGCAGTTCCTTAGGGCCTGAAATGGAGTTCTACATAAAACAGAATTGTATAAGTTCTTCCACTGCTGTGAAAATGTCTGATTTCCCCTGTTGTCGAGAGGTCGGGAAGGCAGGTTTACAAGCACCAGATAACTGATGCAGCAGTATTACTGAAGACGTTCCTCTTTTTGTCCCGGTGAATGCCATTCAGCGAAAGTGTTACACCGGCACTCGAGGTATCTAAATAACCGAGGAAACTTGTTCTTGGATGGAATGGAATAACTTCAGTGTAAATATACTGATGTTGTACTGAAAATAGAGCTGCTGCGTTTTGAAGTGGATGCACATTGAACCACAAGACGTTGGTGACTGGGGGATAAAGCAGCGGCGTGCCATGTAGCAGGCATCGCCGTGGGATAATTGACCACGCCACTGGGGAAGCATCCCAAGCGAAGCAAAGGTAGTTGTAAACTGATAAAATCAGTAATCACTTGTTAGTATCAGTTACAGAGCACAGCCAGGATATCAGGGGTTGAATTTGGAGTTAAAAAGCTCTCTGTTTACACCTGACACTCCAACAGATAGGAATGGAAGAGGAGACCACCTCTTAATGATCTCAAAGCATATGTTTTTTATGAAACGGGGAAATTGGCTCAGACTCCCGTCAGATTCAGCCTCCTCTGTAGCTCCAAGCTCAGCCTCACAACCCAGGATTGATTTTGCCTGCTCTGTACAACATGGAGAAGCAGATGTATCACATATATTAATGAGCAGTTCTGCCCATCAGGGAAGCAATATTGCCAACCCCAAATGCTCAAAGAATAGAAGAAGGAATGACAACAGTAATAACAAATGTAGCTCTGTTTCACACTCACATTTCTAAGCACCTCCCTTAATTTTCCCCCTTCGACTCTGTACCCAAGTGGGCAAAATCCTCTGGAGCTGAGCAGTTGTCTCTAATTAAATACCACCTCTTCTGAGATGTGTGACAAAGTTGCAGAACTGGCTTGTTCTGGCTTTTTTTTTAGGCATTTTCCTAGAGGCTTGTATTATTCTCCAAAGTAAAACTCCTCAGTTAAAACCCCCTGTGCAATAATCCCCAGGACCTTTTCCTAGCCTAGGCAGGAAAAGCTTTTTGGTCTTCCTATCTCTGTAAAACGCCCCATGGAAGGACATCTGTCAGGCTCTTCTTGCAGTTGTTTTCCTCTGGATGCTGCCTCTCAGGTGATAATTGACCAGCGGATCTTCCTCGTCTGAAATCCCATTCTTGCTGCAGCCTCCCAAAGCACCGGGTGGTGGTCCCATGACGGGGCTGAGGTGTCCGCATGCCGTACGATGTGTATTGAAAGCCTGGTGTGGCAGGTGAGCAGTGCTCCACCTCCTACCCCTTTGGAATCCAGTGAAGTCCTTCCTATGACATTTTTTTATGATTTTTTCGAAAAATGTTTGTTTGTTTTCCCAAGGAGAAAAATATCAGCTCATCCTTTCAGGTGTGAGCGTAGGATAAGTTGAACAAGTCTGCCTTGGGATTTGTTATTTTGAATAAAATAGTTCTTGTACAAATGCTCAAGGTTTTGTTTTGACATTTTCAAAATAAATCTGACTTCCTGTGGCATCTTTGGTTAGTATAAAAAAACAACAACAAAAACCACCAACCAAGCAAACGTTCACCCCCCAAACTTGAAGAGAAAGTCACATAAAAGGGCTAAAAGTTTTCTGCTGGCCCCAAGTAAATTATTTTCTTGTCGTTTGTTTCATTCTGAAAAGTGACTCTCCCTAGAACTAACGCAGGTCAAAGAATAAACTGGCGCAGCAGGAAATTAGGGTCAGGATAAAAAAATGTGAGACAGTCAGTGAGGTGAGGAGATAAAGAAAATTGTTCCTTAGATGGCAACGGTTTTTAAAAGGGCCTTGCATTAGTTGTGCTCAGGTTGTGCACAGGGATTTAGGAAAGCCCTGCCAAACAAACACTGAGAACATACTGAAGTGTGGAGCATTGCAAGTTTTATGAATTATACTCACCAAAGCGAAGATGATAAAATTAGCCAGGTTCTAAAACACAGAAATTTTTGGTTGAACAAGCAAATGCTTGAATACATTCTTCGGGAAGAAAATAAAAGTACTCAGCTCCTCACAGGACTGAAGGTTTTGAGCTGCAGTAAAGTCACGAAGCCCTGGCTTACTGCCCTTCTTCATCTGAACCCCAAGAAGTCAAAAATAGAGGCTCTTAAATCTCTCATTTAACTTCATTACCGCTGTTTTCCCCATAATTAAGCCTGGCATCTTTGTTACGTTGCCTGCTTGGTGTCTAAGGGACTTGCTCTTTGGCTGGGCACATCTGCCACAAGTGTTTGCATCTCTGAAAGTCAAATTCTGCAGCTTCATGGACCTGTGTTTGATATCCCCTCGGTAATTAATATAAATGAGTTTGCTGTAAGAAAAGAAGGCCACAGATCCTGCTTTGGGCAGGACCAGAGGTCGCAGCAGCGTACGCGTGCCCATACAATGTGCTGTCCTGGCTGTGCCCATCCCCAGCAGACCGAGGCTGTCCCACATCAGCCATGGGAATGGAGATCTCTCCCAGCTACTTGGTGCTGCGCTGGAATTCAGGAGCCCTGGATATTTTCACCTTTTCAAGGCCTACCCACCACACCCCTCAGAGCTCCAGTCCCAGAGGGATGGATTTATCATGCCATTTTCCTTTGCTAAATGGCCTAGAACACCGACGGACGTCCCTTCACAAAGGTATAGTTAAAATTAACAGTGCAAGCTGCTGCCCAAGAATCGCAAGTGCTAGACAGGAACCCAGCTGCAACTTCTTACACTGCTGATAGCACTTCCACGTGAGTTAGGTGACTCACATCATTAAGCACCTGCAGGAACGTTCTCTGTACTTATACACCATCAGCCTTTATAATCTTTCTAGCCCAGACCCCTGGAGCTCTGCTTTGTGTTCAGGTGGCAGGCTCAGTGATTTATCTGATGCAGGAGCTTCGTGCCCCACTTGTGTGATGTTCCAGCTTCTGTGGGCTCAGTGCAAGCAGCTGCACAAACCAAAATGGCCAAAAGGTGAAAGCAAATGAACTCGTACGTTGGATGCTTTCTGCATTTTGCAGCTGGAGCCAAACTGAATGGTGCCGAGGGCTCCAGCGGCAGGCTCTGGGTGACACCAGTGGGCATAGAGCAGGCTTTTGTGCAAACATAAAGGCTCCCTGGCAGGTCAGACAGCACCAGAGCACTCTCCTCTATACCATTTTGGAGGATTTTAGAGCAGTTTTTCCCTTTAATAGTTCAAACACGCTACATGTCTACACTACTTCTGTGTGTACTTGAGGCCAAGGAGAATTGCTATGTATCTTAATTAGGGGATGGAAATAACCGGCAGTTCCATCCTCCATGGAAATTCCTCATGCAGAACAAAGGCAGATTATAACCTCATGTACTTATTTTCTTGTCATTGCAAGCTGCGCAGCTTTTTGTGACTCCAAAATCACCATTTGGAGAAGGTCTGAGCAAAACTGGGGTTTCAGATCGTTTCCCTGGCCGTGTACTTTTAGAGGGTAGTGCTCTGAAACAAGGCTGGAATTTGTCAGTGAAATAATTCCAGCCACTGCCATGGAACTTTGAATTTTCAGAGTTTAGTTTTCCTTCTTCGTTTAGTCCTCTTGTCACCTATGCACTTTTATCATTTCCTCGGTTTTCTTTTTTATCTTGTCTTCCTACAGGCGTGTTTATCACTCTTTTTAGTGTGCATATGTCTCTTGCTTCCCTTCCCAATGACTTCTATTTTGGGGCCTATTTCGCAAAATTTGACAGACAATATGGGTGTCAAGGTTAAGTGCCTGCAAGTTGTGCGAGAACAGATGTCTGGGTGCGCTCAGCTCTCCTAAGACAGAGGAAAACCACTCAAGAGCTTGCTCTGGAGACTCAGGAGGGGTGGGAAGGCAACAGCTTTAAGTTCCAGTGCCCACAGGCCAAATCGACTGAAATTTTTCCATTTAACCCTATAATTTTACAAAGCTTGCTTAGAGAGAAAGCTATGTGTGGCCTCAGAAAGAAATCAGATGAATAATAAATCCAAAACCTTTTGAAATATGCATTTAGAGTTGCGTGAAGCTGGAGAAAAGAAAGAATAAAAAGAACACAGTAGGAAAATAGGCTTTGGTGTTCCAGGAGATCGAATATTTGAAAAAATACTTCATGAAAACGTTTTGAAGGATGAAAATGTGTTCTACGTATGGAGGGTAGAAACCACTCCGAAGTATTGTGTTTGTTTGTTTCATTTTTGACTGGCCTTTGCTTGGTCGCATCTCCCTTCTGCGTGGTGTGCGGCCCCCGCCCCCAGACGCGCTCCCCGCTTCCTGAACTCTTTAAGCAAGGGATGTGCCAGGATATGCCAGTATTCGTGGTACCCCAAACAACAGCAGGACACAAAGACCTACCACACAAGTAATCCTTTGTAGCTTTTTCTTTCCCAGTACCCTCCCTCGCTCCATCGTCAGCCAAAGCACAGTTTGGTCTTTCAGCTGTGGATGTGCCAAGAACTTGGAGGCAGGATCTTCCTGGGAGTCTCCTTTTCCTCTTTGAAAGCAGGAGGCAATGGCGAGCCGTGGAATCAAGCCTGAGCTCCATCTTCAACATCTGGAAGAAGTCAGCAGCAGATAGAGTCACGAGGCCTGCTCCAACGCCCACAGAAAAGGAGCATTTCCCCTGTGGTCCTGGCCCTCCATAACTCACATCGCTCCGTGTTGCGGGTCTGACAAAACTCCCAGAGACAAATACCCTCGCGCTTGGATCCAGAAAGTCAGGATAAATAAACTTGGCATTTTAGGTCCTTATCTCAGGAAGTCATCAATAATGCCCACTTGTTCTTGAGCCTGTCAAATCCATTGACAAATAAGGGTGAAGACATCTCCCCTTCTTTCTTTTAAAGCTAGCTTCAAGCCAGCAAAGTCTCCTTATTTACTGTTCCCTCAGCTTCACCGTCATCATAATGTAACACAGCCTTGTTGGAGTCAAGCCTAGTCAGGGTATGTTTGTTTTTAGAAAAAACTTTTGGTGCCGGAATTTGTCCTATTGCTAGAACATAAAGATTCATTTTTAACCCGAGCCCTGGTGTCAGTGTCTTCCTTTGGACGACGAACTACCTTCCCTTGCCTCGTTTTGCCACCCTGCCCCGTGCAGGTCACGACACCTGGCGTCTTAGAGCTCTGGGTAACGCAGTGTCAAGGGGATCTTGTGCTCAAACATTGAGCTTTCCTCTCTGAGAATGGCTGGGGGCGCCTTTCCCGATGGGGGCTGCAGCTCGCAGGGTAAAGATGCTCCCTTGGTGAGGAGGGGGAGGTATTATTTTTGACTGATGTTGTTGTTGGCTCTCAGCTAGCTAGCTGAGCTGACTCGCTAGCACTCATACGTAATTATACAAGATTCCAATGTAACAAATGGGTTTAATTATAAGAACAGGATACATCATAATTGATTAATATAATTAATAGTGTTTTATTTATGTCCTATGTGGTATGACCAGAATGGGAAGGGGATACACGAGGCGCTGTTTGAAAGGCAAGTCGAGGTATGAAGGAAATACCATGAAATAAAGACAGTGCATCGGATGCCACCGGACTTCTTTAGCAGGCACTACTGCGGGCACGGTAGTGGTGATTAGCCACTATCATGTCTTGAAGCGTTATAACGCGGAGTTACAGAAGTTTCCGCTTTTTCTGGTGGCAAATGTTTTTTCTAGCTTGTTGAGAAAAGGAAAACTTAATTCACATTCACCGCAGACAGCTTCTTCCTCTGCTTTTGACATTTAACCCCATGCTCAGGGGCCCAGCGCCTGCTAAATCCACGCTCCCAGCTCTTAGCCCTAACATCTCGTATCAAAATTCCTGACTTCCAGCAACCAGGGATTAAAGCGAAACAAAAGTTGGAGCGGAGGACTTTCTCCCCATCTCTCCCCTTCCATTACACTGAAGCCGCGCTTCCTGCACCCGCTATAAATATTTAAAGCAGCAGTAGCCAGCGCTCCCAGGTTGGGACGGAAGCCGAAACCCAACCGTGTCTGCGCCCTCCTCTGCAGCCGCAC
>CM021775.1:5327057-5344994 GCA_011076525.1 Nettapus auritus
TGTGGAACCACGTCCCTCTTCTTTCTTCTGTATCATGTTAGCTACTTTCTGCAAAGTTATTTTGGGCACAAGGATTTTGCTGAGGAATTTGAGAAGTCCGTGACCCCTCTCCTGTAATTTCTTGACAGCCACTTTAGAGGTAACAGGACTTTTAATTACGTGTACCTCATGGCACTGGCTTAGAATAATCTAACACCCTGTCTTCCGTGCAGACTGCAGAAGTACTCCCACAGAAAAGCATGACAGCCCTGTTAAAGCATTACCTATTTTAAGTCTCTGCTTGATATTCTGGGATTCGTTCATTTCAACGTCTGTTACTGAAAAGCAGAAATCCTGCAGCGATACTTTTTTCCTGTTGCTGATGGGCGATTGGGCAGGGAGAGGAGCATGCAGTGGAGATGAGCGTGTCTGTATTGCAAACGAATTGTTTGCGTGCGTGTGAGAGGTAGTGGGGAGAAAACTACTGTTTCTAGACCTTTTTCCCTTTTTTATTACTCCACTTAGAGCTGAAATAATTTTGTTTGAGTTCTGGCTCCGTGGTATGTGAGGCATCGGATGGGACTGTTTATGCCAAGAGAACGATAACAGCCTGGACAGCTCTCAGGTCTACGGATTCCTAATCCAGACCCTTGTAAGAAAACCATTTGCTATCGTACTTTTCATCCACACCACACACTTAAGAGGTGGTTTGTTCCTACTTAGAAGCGGGTCTAAGGTTTCCCCCGAGCCTTGGAAGGGCTCACGCTTGGACAGTGGATGATGTCAGGGTCTTACAGACGGAGCAACGGGAAGCCTTGCTCCTGGAAGACTGTATTGACTTGTACGAAGAACAAGCTTGTTCCTGTGATTTTATTCCGGATAAAGAGGCGTCTGTAGTAACTCCGTGCAGCCTGAGAGAGGCTCCTTAGGACTTTTGAAGATGACATTTGATTTGCAGCCAGAATAACAGAGTTCCACCTAGACAACACAAGGCTTTTCTGCATAAGCTCTCTTTAGGAAAAGATTGTATCATAAATGATCTGAAGCATTTCCTTAGGCATTTAGTATCATCTTTAAGAATCAGATTTATCCACCCGAGAGGTCAATGGGAATCCTTCCGCTGACTTCAAGGTGGTTAAGGGAGGCATTTATTTTCCATCCTTTAAAAACAAAATCTCCATGACTATTGCTTATATTATTCTTCCCTTTAAAAAAAATAAAAATAAAAATTCTGCTGCTGAACGCCCCTCTGGTATTAGTCTTTTAATCTCCAAGATAAAAAAGAAAAGGAAAAAAAAAATTGCTGATAAGTGGAGACTGGACAGCGGATGCATCAGCTCTGTGATTATCTTACCGTGTTTGGACATTGAAACTGAGACGTTGCTGCCAATTGCAGCCCGTCCACGGGGACTGCTGAATTCTGTCAATGAATGTTGTTCGATCTCTTTTTTTTACTAGCTGCTGTCGCTATCTTTTTGGACCTACTAACACTCAGGTCAATATCTGAAAAGCTGTGTGGATAGAGAGACTCCGTTTGCTCCCGGGTTGGTAGCAGAGGTTATCTATTATAAATCATATGCCATTACTTGATGAATCTGGATCATCATCTAAGGGGGACGTACAGCTGGCGTGCTTTTTTCAGCTGCCCTACCAGGATTAATTGCAACATATTTCTAATCAGTGCTCTTTCTCAAAAATAAAAGCTGTGAAATAATAATTCTTGGGAAAATGTTTGACCCTTAGCCTTCGGTTGTCTTACTGCAGGCAAATGTAAATCAGGTGGCATGGCTGGTGTACAGCGAAAGCCTCAGGTCGGCCTGCGGAGTCCTTCTCTGATTCCCCTGAAGTTTTCAGGGTCGGGGAGTTGGGTAGGCCAGCAGTAAGGCCAGGTACGTTTAGGCTGGGTGAGGAGTGGGAGCTTCCTTAAAATTAGGGAATGGCTGTGCACACGCACCCCACCCCACACGCAGGAGCCCCTGACTTCAAGCTGCTTGTGCGGGGCTGTGGACAAAGCTGCCGGGATTAAACCGGAGTCCTCCCGTGCTGATACCAGCAGTTAATGAGCTGTTGCCTGCAATGTTTAATGCCGTGTGTAATCAGTCACTAATTGTAGAAACAACTGATTTCGGGGAGTTCATGGCAATTATGACATGTTTGTAATAGCAGGAGTGTGCTAAAACAGACTAAAAAAGACACGCTTTTGTCTCGAGCAAAGCCCAGCCACGTGGCTTGGGCATAGCAGAGCCTCTTCTCAGACCATCAGTGGGACCAGAAGGTGGGTATTAAATATCTGTCTCTAAACCAGTCAGTAATTGTTCCTGTTGCAAGTAACATTAATCTAACAAGTTCGGAGGCAATATTGCTTGTTTTCAGCTTTGGAGGAATTTATGCTTTCGGCTCACCTGATGACATGTCAAAGTATTAACCTGGCACGGGGCACGGGTGTGGGGGGAAGCGATGTGTTAATTTCCGTTCCCTTATGAATCAATCGATAAACAAACTGTAATGTCACTATAAATCTTAGAAAAATTGCCTGCTAGGAAAATGTGAACATTTTTATACAGTTCCTGCTTTCAGAAGCTTGAGTAAAGGATAGCCCTGGAATATGCAAAGTCTGAATGCTAAGGTTAAATCAGCAACGCAATCAGTCAGCGCGGCTTTGCCTTCAACGTGCAAAATTAATATCACCGTAGGATCTCTCCATCTAAGTCCTGTTCCACACTGGTGGCGTGTCAGGAAAGGTGGCGAGGCAGCGCGCTACCTGAGCTCTGCCAGTACCCTCTCTGCTTTGCTTGATGCAGATTTATCACACTTACAGGCTAAATCTCGCTAAGCTACAGAGAGCTTTTAAGACAATTATACTGCAGTGTCCCCTTTCTGCAAGAGCCACAGCCATAAGCTCGCTAAGCAGCAGTGCAGGAGCAAGCTGGATAATTAATCTGCAGTCTTTGCCTTTCATTCCTAATGACTTACTCGCTTTAAAAAATGTAATGCATCTCCTAGGTGGCTTGCCTTCTTAGTGTGAGTCTTTGAGAGGTATTTTTGATCTCTGTGTTTTTTCTTGCGGTCTTACCTACGCCTGTGCTCACAGGCCGGGTGGGAGGTGAACGCGTGATACCGTGTGCTTGGTACCTCCAGAACTGGGCCTGGGCTCGATTTTTGTGGTCACAGGTGAGGTGCACACAGCCCCAGCCCGAAGAGAAGTACGGGAACTGTGGCTCAACAGGAGGAGCTTGGGCAAAATGGTTCTCTCCGCTTGACTGCTCCTCACCAACTCCAGCAAATTACGTGCTCACACCAGCCTGGAGGAGATGTTGTCATTGGCAGTTTCAAGCGTAGCTTTCCGTCAGTGTGAAGGTGGGGAAAGACAAATGGTGATGTTAGATTATCATGGTCAACCCAGTACTGCTCTTTCTGTGGGCTAACACATTGCAAAGCTTGGTTCTTCCCGACTGCCCCAGCCATAAAATTGTGTGCACCATCCTGCCAGTTAGCAGGGCTTCATCTTCTAGTGAGTGCTCGCCAAGAGAGGAAATGCTGTCTGAAATTAAAAGGTACGGAGATCCCCGCACAAGGCAGCACGCTTTTGTTTCAATCAAATACATCACAGGAATTAATTTGTGAATTAATTCTTAAGGAGTTAACAGGAGATAACAAGCTAAGAACAGTTATCTGGTGGTGGATCTCATTCCACCCACAGAGCCAGGGACTTGTATTCCGTCTGTTGTTACAACAATCAGTAAGAAAAAGGAAAGAGCTTAAGAACTGAGAATTATTGTGCCTATTGTGCTATTTGTATAGGCAAGTTCTCCACGCAGCTCCTGACCTGTTGGCAGGTCGGGTTTGGTGGTAGTTTTCAGATGTTTTGGGGGAGAGCTCAGCTGCAGTGAGTATTAGTGGAACTGGGGCAGGCTCTAGTAGCTGGTGATCTGAGCTGCCTGGTTTTAGAGAAGAGTAGCTCACACTCCTACCAACCAACCGTATCGAGGAGCTTTTCCTCCAGTAGTGCTTACAGAAAGGAAGAGGAAAAAGAAAAGTTTTTATATCCTTCACTTAAGTTTGTTTGGCATCCTCACAGCTTCAGAAGATAAAGCTGGCACAAGAAGTATTTCAGGTGTATACTAGTGTGATCTTTAAAGAAAAAAAAGAACACTCATTGCAAACCCCAGCGCTATAACTTTTTCGTGTAATTATGGCAGGTCCCGATCATTTGCGATGTTAGCAGCTCCAAGCTTCAGTTAATGTTTTCAGCGCTGCATTTATCCAATCCGCCGCTAATAATTTTTAGCAGACTTCCTGTGAAAATGTAATCACTAAAGAAATGTAAAAAAAAAAAAGTCAGGCCTCCTTAGATCTATCATATTAAACACAATATTTTTAGCACACTAAACCTGTCGGCTTAATTCATGGCTGCTGCAACCCAGCCGGGGCTGGTACAGCACCCAACACTGTGCAATGCTGGGGAAGAGACCCAGTGTACCCCGATTGGGGTGTAGGGCACACAGCTTTATGGGACAGGACAGCCTTACCTGACACCTCTTCCCCTTCCTTGGGCTCACTGGTGCCTCCGAGCACTGCAGAGCCGGGTTTGCAGGGCGAGGGGACTGGAGCCATGCCTTCGGCGTGTGCACGCACTTGCAGCGAGGCTGAGGTCAGAGCAGAAGAATGCTGCCGTAATTCTGGCTCCAGGCAAGGGAGCATAATGGGACTCCGGGTCTGGCTCAGCCAAAGATTTTCTGTATGATCCTGGTCAAGTCACTTAATTACTTTTGCCTCGTTTCTCAGTTGCACGGTGTATATCCTAAGGCTTCAGTTACCTGCCTTGTCTATTTAAAACAAACTCCCTTTGAAGCAAGGCCCGTACGATGAGCCTGTAGTGTTAATTGGAGTCTCTGGGTGATAGTGTAATTGCACGTAGTGTAATAACATTTCCCTGCGATTTGCATCAGCTTTGCCACTGAATCAGGCCCCTGCAATGGTTACATTTCCCTACAGCTCCGGTTGCATATCGGCGCACAAAATAGGTTGGCCCATTACCGTGGGCTAAGCACACCCAAGGGATTTATCCATGAGGCCACTGAAGTCAAAGGCAGACCTCGCCATTAATTTCTGCGGGGCTGGGATCTCACCCCAAGTCTCTGCTGCTGTTGGAGCACCGTGTGGGCAGCCTGCTGCCGAGTCCTCCCGTGCTGCTGGCGCTGCGTGTGCGGCCACCGTGGGAGCGATTTCTCCAGCTAATTCAGCTCAGGTGGCCGGGACCTGGGGCTGGGTCCTCTCCTCGCACCGCAGGGGACGGAGCCGCTGCGTGCAGCCCGGGGGAAAGAGGTTCAGGACAAGTGGAACCAAGCAGCGTTCATCCCCTTCAGAGGCAGGGTTGTATTCAAAGCCTTCATGGAAAATAAATAAACAAACAAAGTTTCACTTGATTTTAAAAGAAACAAGCGGAACATAGCATTAGCAAACTAACCTTTGCCATATATTTTCAGTGACATTTTGAACGGCGTTGCATGATCTGGAATGAACCGTCCCGACAGAAATTGCTGTTTTGTAACTGTAAATAAAATACTGCTGAAACCAAAGCTTATGTAAATATTTTTAAATGGGAAGAACCCAGACAAACTGTAACGCAGAGTTGGGGCTGATTCTGATTTAGATCGGATCTGCCAGCCTAAGTCAGCTGCCTGCGATGGAGCCTATGGTAATTGGGTCTGAAGTGAGTGGTTACGAGCGGATTGTTCTCATGATTTTGTGCAGCAGTGCGCAGGAAGGGAGAAACCCCAGCCCATTTAAAGGGCCTGCACAAGTGCCGGGAATCTCCTGTGTTCCACTGAAACTCCTCAGAATGGGGCTTAAATGGGAAATTAATCAAAGAAATCAATACAAGGTCAAACGGTGTTTGTTTACCCCCGGAGTAGACAGGAGTGAAAAACGTATTTGCAGTGGAAGTCTGTGAAGTTGAGAGGGTTTCGCTGACTTTCAGGATGAATTTGGCTGGGAACCCAAGTGAATAATAAGTAGTCACTGATGAGGAAAACTTCCAATTTTGTATGGTGTGTGAGCAAGAGCTTCCATTTTTCCCAGCTTTAGGAGTGCCTAGGAGGAGCATTCAGGTTCAAATTTCTTTTTTATTATTCAAGATGGGAATATTTAGTCCACAGAATTAGTCATGTTTAAATAAATTTAAAGCGTGTGTGTGTTTTTGGCAATCCAAAAGCAAGAGGTGGAGCGTCTTGGTACAGAGGAGGACCTGGAGTATATGACAAGCCTTCGCCTGCTGTGAAACGCTCTGTCGCAGTCTGGACACACACCGAGCAGATTTTAGCTGATGCCCAACATCTTGTTTCTGCACCCACTTAAATCAGCAGAGAAGACTCACAATCTTTGCTGGTGGGTGAGCAGTTTAACTCTGAAAGTAGTAAACTTCAGTTTTGTATGGAAAAGGTGGGCTCTAACGCTGCAGATAATCCGCAGTTGCCATTAATTTATGGATTAGTCTACGCACACCCTTACCACCTCAAAGAATGTTTATAGTAGAGGCTCTTCCATCCCTGTGTGTGTGCATGCATAAAATCTATGTGTAGAAGCAGCTAAGAATTTACCAGGTGCACCTTCTATTAATAGCAGGAGGGAATATTCTCCTCCAGCACAGCCTCTGCTCGCTGTAGATAGAGCTGTCAGATACTCCCTGTATAATGGGCTAAATCCCACCCAGCATATTCATTAATGAAAGTGAAAATTCAAGTGAATACGAATTTGAGTGAATGCGTATCTCTGTAAAAGAGCTGTGTAGCGCTGTCCCACATTGATGTGTGCCTAGACGTGTCTAGACAATATCAAGGATTCGGTTGCAGCGGTGACTTCCCAAGATGAGGCCATGCGCAGCGGGACAGGAGCTGGTATTTGTTGTTAACTCCGAACTTTGGGTCCTGAGGTTCCTGGTACAGTCAATGGGGCGAGGTCAGTGCCACCAGAGGATAAAGCAAAGTGCCTGGGCAAGTTCGGCTCTTACCTCTTTTTCTAGCAGCTATATTAGGTGGTGAACATATTCTCTGAATTTCAGACATGCTAACGTTGGTCTATTTATATCCGCATCGTCTGAAAAGGTAGGGTCTGTCTGCTGTAGGATGAGATAGACACATGGCAGTGCTTTCATCCACTAAGTTCAGTAAAACCCTGACTTGACTGAGCAAAGTGCTTTAATAAGTGCAGTGGGGTTTGGAGTCTGTGCCTTGGAATTATTCCTTCTTTTCAGTTACTCTAATGCATCTAATAAATTAACGAGTAAAGGGGTATCTTAATGCCAAACAAACCTTTAATTTTGAACTTAAATTCTTTTGTACATTTAGCTTGCCGCCTACCAGGCTGGCTGTGGTCAAGAAGTACTTCAGTTCAGTACCACAGGATGTTTTTCCCCGTGATATTTGGAGTTCTTCTGATTATTTTCAAATCTGCCGTAAGCAGATATACTGAATGTGTATATAGCATCCAGGGGTGGGATGGAGGCGAGGGTGACATAATAGCCCGTCTCCAGGTCCCTGGGGATTTGTTGGTGTGGCTTGTGGGTTGCCTGGCTCAGAATCTGCCTGGAGATGGCACAACAAACCCGTCTCTATGTGGGAGTTCATTCTGACTCGGAATTTGAGCTTGCTGGACCCTTTTAGGAAGCCAGGACATGCAAATGACACCAGGTTGGCAGACATACATTATCAGAAGCTTTGGAATTTATTAATTTCAGATGATTTCTGCCTGCATTTCTCACAGCAGAGAGGTGGCCAAATACCTCGGTTCTGCTTCTGGTTCTTCCTGCGTTGCAATTTAACACCATCAATTGCCAAGCAATTGCAGTGGCCAAAATGATAAAAAATATAACATCCAGCCTGCATGTGTGCCCCAGGTTTGGGGTCTAGATGCCGCAGCCCCCTCACCGATGGAAGGAGCCATGGCTTCACACGGTCCATTGCCATCTGTGGGTGCTTTTGAAGTTGGTGGGAGTTTTGCTGTTGACTTGAACAGGGCCAAGGTTTTTCCTGAGCAGAGTGTTCCCACAAGGGCAACTTGCATGAGTAAGAGCATCTGGATTGATTTGTGTGTGTCTTCAGGTTTCCTCTCAGCGCTATTTGAATGTCCCAAGAAGTAAAATAAACGCCAGCGATGCATTCATGTAATTTTCAATTATTTGTGTAACACAAAAACAATAGTTTCCGTGTCTGTTGTGTGATTTATGTTTTCATAATGCACAACGGGTGCTTTGACATGCTGCAGAAGAGAATTTGTTGGACACGGTAATACTGATAGAAAAATGTTCTCTCTATTTAGATGTCACGACTATTTTCTTTTTCAAGTGAAAATTCTAGTGTCACATACAAATGTTACCTTTTCCCCTGATTATCTTGTACAAAGCTAATAGTTTTGGAATAGATACAGATTTTTAATGCAATGCTATGGTTCTGGTTTATAGAAAAATGGATCAATTACCAAGGCAGGCTTCAAAGAGGGAGACTGCCCTAAGTTATAAATGGCTCAGTCCTTTAATTCTGTCATAATCCTATTTGATATATAGTTCTCAGTGCTGCTGAATCCTTTTAGGGCTCTTTGATCAAGTGAGTACTTTCAAATGTGATGCCTCCTGTCATCTAACCCACTAAAAATAACACAACTTGCCATTTAATTTCTGGAAACATTCGTTTTCCCTACTTTTTTTTTTTTTTTTTTTTTTTTTTTGTAGTGTTAAAAAAAAAAAAAAAAAAAAAAAGCCTGACTTTCATACCAGCTTATTTAAGGAGAGAAAGAAGGACTGCTGGAAACAACACTTTTTTTGGTTTTTTAGTCAAAGGCTGCCTCCAGTATTTCTGCTTTGGTTGATGGCCTGAGCTCTAACAGGGACAGGCTGCTGCATCTAGTGCATCATCAGCCAGCAGATGCTGATTTTCCAGGCTTCACTGAGGATTTAAATAATTGAGAATATTAGATGGGTGAGAGGTGCCAGGACATTGTAGAAAGCTTCTCTTTCCAGAAGCAGCAAATGATTTAGCATGTATTTGGGGATACCTTATTGAATGTCCTGAAACTCAACTCTGAGGAGCAGGTCTGCGTAAAGTGCCTCAGACACGGCTTTTTCCAGCGTCCTCCGAGTCTTTTCCAGATCAGGTCGTGGGACTCATTAAATGTGTGTGTATGATATAGATCCTTTTTTTTACTCCCCATTTTTAAAAGAGCACCAGGAAATTGTGCAGTTACTAATCCCGAGTTAATATTTTTTACATTGTGGTGATGTGGTGCCAGAACTCCTGCTTTTCTGTTGGGCACTATAACTGATGTAACTGCTAGTCAAAATTCATCTCTGTACAGAGGAAAAGTAGTCATGGCAGTGGGAGGTTTGATATTTGGCATAGACAAGGTCTTTGTTTTCCTTCTCCTTTGCAAATGCTGCACTGTTACGTTCAGAATTGGTGTTCTTTGTTCCTGTAACTGCCGTGCACCTAGGTTAGCAGGTCCACAGACTTCATGAAGAGAATGTGAAAGAGGGACTGTAGGGTCAGCTTGTCCAGCCTTGTGCAAGGTGTCAGCTTTCCCAGTTGGAAATTGGCAGCTCCTGGTGCTACACTCGGTAGCTTCCTGCAGGAGAACCTTGGTCTGGGGCCCCGGAATCCCAGGAGGGAAACCTAACTCCCGCAGGAACGGCTAGCTCTGCACCTTCTTTCCACCCAGCCAGCCACATCTTCCAGGGGATCATTTTATCCTGGAAAGGGAAAACACTGGAGGAGTGTGCCTGAGGTGAGTCTTGCAGACCTCTCTCATCAATGTAAAGTGCATTTGAATGTTGTACCCTTGGAACCCGGGGAACTGCAGCTCTGTGGGGAAATGTGGTGCAGACATCCAGCAGTGGCAGCATGCAGAATTTGGCTTCTTTTCTACCTCTGCACCTCAACGCAAAAGCCAGTCAGCTCCTGGCTCTCTTAGACATGGCTGTGCCTTGTCTTCCCACAGACCTCTCCCTTAGAAACGTGAGGAGGATAGGTTAAAACTTCAGTTTCACCGTAAATTCTCTAGAAAGGTAGATTAAATGTCAGTGTCTGTCACTTAGAGCAATTAGGTTCTCATACGGCCTTCCAAATGAAGTGATGGGGACACAATAGCCACCTGCTGGCTTGTAAAAAGGCAGTGCAATGATACAGCTGCCTGTGGCTGCAGAGGACTGGATGCCTTCTCCCATAGAATGGATCATCCCAACCAATCCTGTGTCCCTGTTTCAGACCAGCTCTTCATCAGCATTAAAGCAGTAGAACAGACCATCCTGTAGTTCCAACCTGTTCAGATGTTATTTTGCTCCTGCTTCCAGGTTATTGTATGTTGGGCTGGAAACCTGAGCATTTTGAACTCCTGAACCACCATCTGCTCAATCTATACAGTCTGTTTATCACAGGGTTTAAGTGCACTGTACGGTTCAAACCGTTTTATGGAGTCCTGCCAGCTGAAATGAAATATTAGTTGCTGTATATTTTGAAAAACTGTCGCTTTGTAGGCCAAAAGAGCTTGGAGATCCCAGGCGGTAATCAAAGAGCAGTGTCACATTTTTCATGGTTAGGGGCTCCACCGGTCTCCAGACTCTTCAGAAATCCAGCTGATGAATGAACCAATCAAACTTGGATCTGAGTTAAATCCCAAGCTCCACCACTGGAGACCTGCATCACCAAAAATAACAACCATCGCGAGAAGCCAAGCCTTGTGAAAACAAACACACAAAGCACCCATGTGGGGTGTTGAGCTTCATTTCAAATGAATTCCTCCTTAGAAAAGAGAAGGTAAACACATGTGGTCCTGCAAACTCCTCTTCCTGGGTAAAGGGGTTCTCATCCGTCACCCCTAAGGTTGTGGGTTAAGTGCCGGGGCTCCTCTCAGTTCGCCCATCCTCAGAGCAGATCACTGCGGACAAGACAGAAGGCAGCTTCAGCCCTTGGCCCTGTAATGCAATTAGTGACAATTAGGTCTGATTCTACACCTTACTCAGCACTCTGCTAATCCTGTTAAGGCTACACTCAGATGTCTGTTAGCGGCGGGGATTGTCGAGCCTTTTAACCCAACCTAGCGCTGAGTGAAACACTCCTGGAGACCTTTCCTGCTCTGGATCTTGTCCTCACAGCACGGCCGCAGTGCCCTTCACCAGCCCTGGCCTCGCGGTAGCCACGTGCTGCTCCCCTGAGGCCAGGCCCGCGGGGCTGGAGAGCGACAGCCAGGCCGAGGAGAAACCCGGGTGGCTGAGGTGATGTCTTTGTGAGGCGTTTCCACCAGCATCCTCCACGTTTCACAGGTTACGTGTCCTGAGGTAGATGTCTCACGGTAGGTCTGTGATGTGAGGAGTAGAACACATGAGGGAAATGGTGGATCGATCCCTTTCCTTTCCCATGTGCTGCCTCTTGCTGTGGGCTTCGGAGCTGGCCTGAGGCCTGGGCATGGCTCCCGGCCCTGGGCAGGACCCTCGGCAAGGGCAGGCCTTGGTGTTGGGAAAGGGGGGACAGGGGAAGCAGGCTTAGTCCTGGGACGAGCTCAGAGCGTGCAGCTGTCCCAGCTGAGACACTTGCCAGCCTTCTAAATAAACCCACTCGAGCCACTCTTTCTCTTTTCTGATCAAAGAATGAAGTGGCTTAAGCTGGATAAAGCCTGCGTTGGTGACAGACTTCGCTGCTAGGGCTAGCTCGTGCATTTCCTTCGTTTAGCAATGGCTTTTAAGGATTTTGATCTAATTCTTTGGGTCTTAAAGATAGGCAGAAAATTCTTACACTTAGTCGTACGTTTTTCTTTTAATTATGGAGTTTGGCAGCTTTAAAATATAATACCACCTCTGCAGTGTTTCCTGTAGGATGTGCTATTAAAAGGTATTGCTTTATATTGCATTCCGATTTCCCTGCAGCTGATTTTAACACAGAGCAGCTTAAGAGGCCACAACAGAGAGCAGTTCGCTCGTTACTTTTCAAGGAGAAATTGTTTTGAGTGAATGTATAACCTCTAGAGCCCCAGAACACATCTGATTTCCCCTCACCTCTGCTGTGACTCGTTCTGTGACATGGGACTATTGATAATAATGTATCTCCTTACTGTACTGCTCAGTACATTCTCCTGTAGGTAGATCTGGTTAGAAAGCACTTGAAGTTTCCTTACACATCTCCACTTCCCCAAGGGATCAATGTCTTGATGGATCACATTCAAATGCGTTCAACATCTCACGGAGGGTGTGCGAAAGGACAACAGAATCGCTTTCACTCTATCCATATCCATTTCCTACCGCACTCCCTGTTTTACAACTATTGGCATGCCGGGAGGGAACAGCGCTTCTCAAGGTCACGGGAGGTGGAAAAGAGCCTCTGTCAGGGTACAGAAACTTTGAATCGGTACAGCAAAGGCATGACCTTTCTCCAGTTCTGAGGAGAAGGTAGTGGGATTTGCTGGTGGTGGCAGTACGTGTGTGTGTACAGTGGGGTTGTGGTGGTCTGGGGATTTTTTAGCCTTTGCAAATAAGGTTGAGCGCTTAGTGTTGAAAAGGTCATCGTAATCTTTGCATTTTCAAGGTAAGAATAGCTTCCTAAGTTTCCCGACTTCGCATTACAGGAGTGAAGGAGAATATGATGCCGGGATTAGAGCATTTCTCCCTCGCTTTACAGTGGGATCTCTACATGTACCTTACACAAATGCAGCACAGTTTTTTGGTTTGTACACTTGCTGTTTCAACTAAGTAGAATTATTTCATCGGTATTAAAAAGGAGATTCTGACAGACCCTAGCCCAGGAGTGTACAGTAGCTAGCAGTCACTTTAAGATGATTTTGCTGTGGCTCTTGCAGAGGTGGGAATTAAACCTGTATCTTCCACATCTGAGATGAGCCCATGCCGTTTAGTTTCAAAGAAAGCAAGGAAGAAGTACACCACTTTCTTGCAGCCTGGAGGTGGAATGTAAATTCCCCATGACCCTATCCTAGCAGAATCTCTCCCAAACTGAAATGATGCATTTTGGAGCTGCCAAAGGGAACGCTTGTCAGGGTTTGTGCAACTCACTGCGGCGATGTGCTTCTGAGAGTGAGTACAGAATAGACAAGTGCATGCAGCATCCCATGAGGCATCCAATTATTGCTGGAACTTTCTGCCATGGATCTCTAAATTTTTTTCAATCAAAACCATGATTTACGGAATTTTCTGGGAGGAAATTTCATTATTGTCAGAACACATTCATCCTCCGCTGGGGAAAGCAAAGGGAGTATTTTGTTTCCACTTGGACTTGTGGAGGCTGTGGCTTGTAGAACCAAATTACACGTTGGATCCCATGGACATGCAGTCGGTCTCTACCTGAACTGCCAGGGCATTTTACGGGAGTTGTACTCTTCTGGTGCTGCACGTACCAGGGCGCCAAGCTTCAGCATGGGTAAGGCAACCCTAATCTCTAGTGCTCGTGCCACAGGAACCCGACAGCTGCCAGCTGAGGAAGGGGACCCGGTGACTCAGATCTAGTGTCCATATGCAATAAAAGCCGTATTAAACAGGGAACAGCTGATTTTGCTCTGCAAAGACCCGCAGATTTCATAGCCTTGTAAAAGCAGGAACCAGATGTATATTTTAATGAAATGTAATGAATTCAGGATTGGCCTGCCAGCAAGGGAGGGAAGCAGAGATGATAGGAACTGAAGTGAGGTATTTATTCATTTCTCTGAAGAAATTTATTGGGTCAAAACCAAGAAATATTTAAGCTGAGCTTTTCAAAGCGGGGTAGGTTCCCAGCTCCTGCTGACAGGGGCTGTGGGGCATAATCCCTCTTGGTTTTCTGGAAAATCTAAATGGCCTCCGTGGGTTTTTTTCTCTGCTCTTTTTCCAATGTCCTTGAAGTGCTGTGAAATGTGTGGTGCTCATACGTGATGGGTAAATCTTCCTTTCTTGAGAAAGGTGGCTTAGATAATGTATCACATCATGCATAACGCCCTTACAGTGCCAATCACAGAGCATCTCAGGTGATTCCTTAGCTCAGACACATGTCAGATAGGGATGTTTATTGCCCTCACTTTACAAACTGAGAGACAGAACGAGCTGCGTGTAATCACACAACTGGATCAGAAAGATACTCTGCATTTCGCAGTGGATTTATTTTTCACGTGTTCTATTAGCATTGGCTCAAATTTATTTCCTAGCAGTGATCACATCCCTATTAGCACACGGCCGCACGGTGTTAGTTTCCATACAGCGTGATTTATTAGTGGTGTTTCTGCGAAGGCTTCGTAGCCGGAAAAGATCCCCACATACCGTATGTGAGGAGAGCTGCTTAAAATCAGTCTGCCTCTCCGTGTCTGGAAGGTGATGTTTCAGCACATACAGCTTTCCACAACTTACACTTTTTTCTTTTTTTTTTTTTTTTTTTTTTTTTTTTTTTTTTCCCTTTGCAAGAGATATTTTGTAAATATTTGTCAGTTTGCCAATGTTTGTGCTCCTTGCAGCCCTGAACAAAGCTTGTTACTGTTAGTGAACGTATCTGCCTTCCTTGGCGCCTTTCCATGTCATTCTTAGGATTCCACGTGTTTTTAACATACTACAAATAGATTTTATTGCCATTAGTGCTGCTGACCCTTACATCCTTTTACCTCTCATATCAGTTTTCTGCAATTCTTAGTTTCTCATTTTTATCCATAGTTTTCAGTTCTCTTCCTCTTTCCTCCCCCCGTTGTTATCTATTCCTGTTACATCCCCTTGGTATTTATAAGTAGCAGCTTTCCCTTCTCTCTCCATTTTGCCTCCTGGATCCTTCTTTCCTACTTGTGTATTTCTGAGCTAATTAATAATGCTCTCAGTTACCAACCCCCACTGTCTTGCATTCTATGTACTAGTGCAGGTGACAAGATCGGTTTAGCCCATAACCATGCAGAGCCGGCCGGATTTAGGGCCAGAACAGAAAGAAACCCAAAGATGTCTTTTACATTTGACTCTGCTCTTACTTTTTCCGAATGCTGCAGGATGGTGAGTGACAAATTTCCACTTGTCCCTAGGATGACTGAGGTAGATATAAATAAACCGCATGTGACCCTGCAAGGAGTGTGAGGGGTTGAAATCCCATCCCAAATAATCAATCCCACTGCAATTTCCTAAGTAAGGCTGGAGAAGGGATAAGAGTCAGCTGTACCGAGCAGCAGCGATTAGCCTGGGTTAGCCCGGATTGCCTAGGAATGGTGAGGTTGTTCGAGTGACCAGCTGAACTCAGACCCTCAGGGAGGGGATGGACAGAGGGCCTGGGCTTGCTCCTTCTGCTCCTTCAGGTGCCGGGAGCGGGGTGGCTGCGTGATGCAGGTGCCCAGGCTGTAAGTGCCACAGGTAAGATGTCAAAACTTGGACTGGGTTTCATTATTGCTCTGAGATCTGTTTGGTCCCAACTCAACCACCGTCTGGCTTCAGGATAGCATCTTTGTAGTTCTCCGGAGCTCACCCGAGATGTCTGTGCTTGTGTTACAAAATCAGCATTTAATACTAAATGATAATCCCTGTCCTTTGGGACGTACGTCCTCTTGTAGGCTTCACTTCAGTTCAGTCAGTCCCTACTTCCAGTGTTAAAACTTCTTCCTTGCTTTGTGTTTCAGGCTCGCCTGGTCTGATATAGTTGTCCAGTTTAAATTATTTTATGGTTTCTGGCATAATCTAGCACCCTGCCAAGGTCTCTCTGTTCCATTTCATTCCGGTGCAGACATGGAGCGATCCCATCTCCAGCAGTAATGCCCTGTGCAGCTGCCCGGTCAATCAAATCCAGGGCAGCCTCTGAAAGCACAAGTCGCTGTATGCCTCAGTTACCGTGTGCACCAGATACGTAAAAACATGGGCTCCTTTTGCAACACACAGAAGTGCTACATTTTTATATAGTCACAGAGCAAAGCATCTCTCCTGCAGCATCTGTGCCACATGGATAGCAATGGTAAGGGGGATGGGGAGGAAGGATGTGGCTATACTTTGTACATCTCTGTGGAGAGCCTCCATCAGCACTAAACCTGGATGCAGGACGCTCACAGCCTCAGTGTCCTGACTGGTTAGGGCCTCCCTGCATGGAAGAGCTGTCTAAAGAACATGGAGCAGCTGAGAATCCCTATTAGGACAGCAGGTTTGGAGCTTTCTTTGTGCTGAAGCAGAAACCAGAACTTCTTCTCAACAGCCTACATGTCAGGAAAACATCCATCCTTCTGCCTCACGTACATACACACATGCATGTTCAAACCTTGCTCCTTTTTCTAATCTATATGTGTGCAAGGGTTATATACATAAATGTACCTTTGCACCACATCCACCCTCCCCTCTACCTATTGTAATGTTTTTTAAACATTTGTGATTATACAGCATCTTGTAAAGAATTATGAAGTTCATAATTATTTATAAAGTTAATACTTATAATGAAATGGTTGCACTTTGATGTCTGTATATGTTTTCTAAGCTAGGATGACCTATATTGTAGAGGTATTATGTATACTAGGTGATGCAGGGATTGGCTTGGGAATTACCCATGTTTAATGAACACTAAAATTAGAATTTGACTGAAATCCACATAAATGGCTCGACAGCAAGTTTGACTGCCCCTGGGGAGCTGTGGGCAGCTCAAATTTACCCACAGGCATTTTTGGAAATGTTTTTTTTGAATCAGCACAGTGTGCTTTTTGGAGCAGAGAGTGCAGCTTGCACTTTAAACTCCCCTCTCTTCACCTTGTCCCCCATTTTGGTGTAGAAAAGCTCTCCATGGAGAATAGAGCATGAAGCATGTTGCAGGCATAACACATGCTACCCTCTATCGCGTTTTTGCAGTATGTGCCATAGGAAGACTTCTGCTTTCCCTACTTGGTGGCCGTGTTGCTTGGACTCTTACAATTTGGCATTTCCAAATATTTAGTTTCTTCCGTAGGTCTGTGTGCTTTGGATGGTGTCAAACATGGTCTTGCCGCTGTATACCTTGTTCTCCACCACACTACAACATTAAAAGCATGGAACCAAAGTTAATACCGGCTTTTGGAGATGAGGGTTTTGTGTTTTCATGTTAGAGGCTTGTTCCCTAACTCCGGGGCAGGATGAACCTGCCTGCTGTGCCTTTCTCTTACCCTAGGAAAAGGCTTTACTTTTCCTGCAGGAGGCCTGTTTATATCATGACTATTAGGTACCAGTCACTGAGGGGAAAAAGATTCCTCCAAGATGACACACAGCACTTCCCATTTTGTGCACCAGAAAAGGTGAGTCCCATTTGCTTTGTGTTAGCCCCAAACTGGAGGCAGGAGATGCCTCGTTTCTGCGAGGGCAGGAGGAGTAGAAGCAAGGAGCCCTCTGCTCCTCTCGCCAGCCAGGTCCCAGCAGCAGCCGTGTGCCACCGAGCTGTGCCACAGCCCGTGTGCCCCAGCACAGCAGGAGCCTGGCTTCCGCTGCGGAGCCACGCAGGAGTCATTGGAGCTCGTGGCCTCTTTAATTCACAGTCCAGGTGTGTGAGATCCCACGTGGAAAAATAGTGCAGTTAGAATCGCTGCCCACGATCAGTGTGAGAGCTCTTCACGTGGCTCAAGGAGAAAATGGGCAATTGAAGAAGCCAGCGTTCTGCCGGAGAAAACCTCCAGGAAAATGAATATCCCGGATCGTAAGGGGAACACATCCTGTTACTGGTGGGCTCATCTGTGGGACTTTGGCTTCTCTCAAGAGACGTAGATCTCCTCTTGGGATGCACCTTGAGGAAGCTCTAGGTAAAATGGAAAATGTTAACACTGTTTCTGAGCTGTTTTATTGGGGGTTTTGACATGGCACGGCTGTAAAGAATTCAGTCCACTATTGCCTGGTTAATTGGTGTGGTCTGAATTCGTTCTTTGCAGCTTTATGCTCTGAAGCCTGAACCGTAGCCCAGCCTTTTGAAACTTAACTCTACATTGTGTCTTTTTCTCTTCTCTTCTCTTCTCTTCTCTTCTCTTCTCTTCTCTTCTCTT